>CM053027.1:276074757-276379757 GCA_028564925.1 Lithobates sylvaticus | reverse complement strand
TATTTCTAATAGCAGCGGCGGTGGACACAGAGACAGAGGACAGGGAGCTGACAGGCAGGGAGGAGGAGAGAGGAGAGCTGAGCAGGGCTGCGGATGACAAAGGAACTTACAGTGACCACGGTGGTCAGGGCTCAGTAGCCCCGGTCTTTGTGGTCAGTGCAGAGTGAGGGCATACAGGAAGTGGCAGGATCAGCCAGGTTTTTTACAGTTTAGATGGGGGCATTGTGCTGTTTAATCTGCTTTAAGGGACCGGGATCTCTCTATTTTTTTTTTTGGGGAGGGGGGGGGGGGGGCAACAAACACTTTAAACTATAGTAATACAAGACATTTTTTAAATATCTGCTCTTTTGAAAATGTTAATTTTGTAAAAGAAATTATAAAAAACAGTCACCATTATTAGTTGCATCATCACAGCACATTATACTGTAAGCCCATTTTGTTAGAATTTATCTGGCTTCTATAAAAAGGCTATCACATTGGAGGTTTGAAGCCTAATTAGAATACTTATGAAGATCAGATATGTTTCTGTTAGTTTTGCAGGTTCACACCAAAAAAAGTGTCATTTTTTTTCTTTTTGCTTTTAGCATTACTTGGTATTGCCACATAATTTGTTCCTCGGTGTGCAATGTGTGTACTCTTTATATGTCTTGAATACAGCAGAGGCCCCTTGGGAAGCTTATTTTTTAGATTATTGCCGTGAGAATTTTTACCTCAGCAATCTTGGATGTTTTATTGCCTTTTTTCAATGCAAGTTTTTTTTTTAATTAAATGAACAATAGACCAAACCAAACAGCGAGAAAAGATGTAACAAAAAAGCCAACTATATTTAATTTTCCCTGGAACTGTAGATAAAGCTACACACTATAGCCCAAACTTTAGCTGTATGGAATCCCTAAATATAGAATATCCTAGACACAAACCCTTGTGACTCAGAGTATTATCTGAGAGATACATAACCCTTGGCAATAAACTACTTCAGCTCCGGAAGATTTCACCCCCCTTCATGACTCAGCCATTTTTGCTACTTTAAAGGGGTTGTATACCCTCAATTAGAACTTGCACCTACAGGTAAGCCTAGATTAAGGCTTAACTGTAGGTACAAGAAATATCTCCTAAACCTGCACGGTTTAGGAGATATTTGCAAAAAATGTTTTACAACGTTGTCTACGGCGCATGTGTGGTTAATCCCCATTCACAAGTTTGGCTCGTCGTTGAAGTTGAAGTGTCCCGCGCGCATGCGCGAAGCAAAGTCTTCGCTGCTCTGGCCAATCACAGCGCCGCCGCGGCGATACCCGGAAGGGTATCTGTGGAGAGATGGCTGCGGCTGGAGGGGGAGATGAGGACGGCGTCGGGGGCCCTGATCTAAGGTAAGTGATGCATAATGAGCTAGTATGCTAGTCATACTAGCTCATTATGCGGCTGGAGGGGGAGATGAGGACGGCGTCGGGGGCCCCGATCTAAGGTAAGTGATGCATAATGAGCTAGTATGCTAGTCATACTAGCTCATTATGGCTTTGTCTTGCAGGTAGTTTAAAAAACAAAAAAAAAAACGGGTTTACAACCGCTTTAACTGCCGATTGCGCAGTCATGCAACACTGTATGCAAATTAAATTTATGCCATTTTATTTTCACACAAATAGAGCTTTCTATTGGTGGTATTTAATCAGCACTGGGATTTTTATGTTTTGTGAAATAAATGAAAAAGACCAAACATCTTGAAAAAAAATAACAATATTTTTTACTTTCTGCTATAAATCATATCAAATACAAAATAAATAAAAATCTTTATAAATTTAGGCCAAAATGTATTCTGCTACATGTTTTTGATAAAAAAAAAAATTCCAATAACACTTATTGGTTTGCATTAAAGTTATAGTGTCTACAAATTATGATATACTGTATATACTGTCATTTGTATTTTTTTTATACTACAAATGGTGGCGATCAACGACATTGTGGTGGACAATCTGACACTAACTGCCGCTGAGGGGAACTAACAGACACTGACATCACCAGTGCGAATAATACAGTGATCAGTGCTAAAAATATACACTGTCACTGTACTGATGACACTGGCTGGGAAGGGGATAACACGGAGATCAAGGGGTTAAATATGTGCCTAACTATGTGTAATGTGTGTATACAGTGTGCTGCTTTTTACTAATGATCTCTCAATGTCTCATCCCTGCTTTGCAGGGACGAGAAACTGACAGATCACTCCCTGTGTACAGAGCTCTGTGTTAAATTTCAACACAGAGTTCTCAGCTGTGAATGTACGCCGATCAGCACGTCCTGACTATGAATCATTGGCTGGGACTTACAGACAGGATCCCGCTGTGTGCAATTACAGTGGAAGCCGGCGGGCAGTGCACATGCACGCACCCTAAACCCAGACGTAGGCAGCGATGTACCAGAACGGCGTTAGGTGGAGCAGAATATTTTTTTTTATAATTTCAAGGGAGGATTATATCCCCTGCCAGTTTTTTTCATCTGTGTCCAATTGTGAGCTTTTTCTTCACTTTCTGTCCCATAACAAAAATAGAAAGTGAGAGGTAGGGATGAGCTTTCTGTTTGAGTTGAACATGAGTTCGACTCAAACAAACATCGGCTGTTCAATCGTTCGACGAAGATTGAACATTATGGGGCGTTCACGCCAAATTCAAGCGGCGCGTCACCCCCTATAATGCACTGCGTCATCGCAGTGCATTGCTGGCTGATGATTTGCCAAGCATGCACTATTACCCGCATGCTTTGGCCAATCACAGCGCCGTCAGCAACGAGAGCCATAATTGGCCAAAGGTTATTAGACATGTGCGCCGTCAATAAATTTGTTTTGTTTCGTTCCGTTTCGTATTAGCCGTTGATTTGTTATTTTCGTTAGGTTCGTAAACTTTTTGTAACAATTACGAACCTTTGTTATGATGAACTTATCATTATGAGGGGCTCCCACCATCCCTGAGCTGTGCTGACTTCCTGGGTTTTTAACTTCATCATAACGAATAATCGTAATTAACGAACATTCTTATTTTGTCTGATTCAGTCTCCCTGATTGGTCAACAAAACACCAGTCACGTTTCTGTTGTAACAGAATTTGGATCCGAAATTCGTAAACAAAATTTCGGATTTTGTACAAAATTCGGAAAGAATAGCAATTCGTATTTCGGATCCTCCCGAATGTACAAATTTACGGAAATTCATATGAATTTTCGATTCGTACAAAACTAATCGCACATGTCTACCAATTATGGCTCAGGGGGTTAAGTCCATGTCCCACACTATATAAGGCCGCCTGCACGTCGGCCTTGTGTAGTGTGTTCTTGGCAGAGAGATAGAGAGAGAGAGTGTCATTTCATTTACTTTGAGCAGGCAGTTTATTCAGTTAGCTGCAGTGTATTTAATATATATATGTCATGTCGTGTGTGTATGTGTATATATATATATATATATATATATATATATATATATATATATATATATCCACTGTATCCAGTTTAGCTATATCTCACTGCAATCCATTCCTGGTGTACTCTTTCTAATATACTTCAGGCAGGCAGGTGATTCAGTTAGCTGCAGTGTATTTATTATATTTATACAGTCAGTCTCGTATATATGTATATCCACTGTATCCAGTTTAGCTATATCTCACTGCAGTCCGTTCCTGGTGTACTCTTTCTAATATACTTCAGGCAGGCGATTCAGTTAGCTGCAGTGTATTTCGTATATATATATATATATATATACACACTGTATCCTGTGTAGCTAGATCTGACTGCAGACCATTCCTGTTGTACGATTCAAATTCAAATATACTTTCAGGCAGGCAGGCCAGGCAGGTTATTCAGTGATCTGCAGTGCATAAAATATATATACAGTCTCCAACATATATATATATATATATATATATATATATATATATAAATTTATATCTATATCCACTGCATTCTAGTCTAGTCAAGCCTATATCTGACTGCAGGTTATTGCTGGTGTACGTTTTCAAATACACTTTCAGGCAGACAGGCAAGTGGTTCAGTGATCTGAAGTGCATTAAATATATATATACAGTCTCCAACATATATATATCCACTGCATTCTAGTCTAGCCAAGCCTATATCTGACTGCAGGCCATTGCTGGTGTATGTTTTTAAATACACTTTCAGGCGGGCAGGCAGGCAAGTGATTCAGTGATCTTCAGTGCATTAAATATATATACAGTCTCCAACATATATATATATATATATCCACTACATTTCAGTCTAGCTAAGCCTATATCTGACTGCAGGCCAATCCTGGTGTATGTTTTCAAATACATTTTCAGGCAGGCAGGTGATTCAGTCATCTGCAGTGCATAAAATATATATACTGTCTCCTACATATATATCTACTGCATTCTAGTCTAGCCAAGCCTATACCTGACTGCAGGCCATTCCTGGTGTAATTTATCTAGTAAACTTCAGCCGGTGTGTTGCTAATCCAATTTAAAAGCATGTCTGGAAGGCCACCAAGGAAAGGCAGATGCTCACAAGCCACTAAAAGAGGGCAAGCAGGCTCTGTGTCTACAGCCAACAGTGCTGGTCGTGGACACAGTGCATCCTCAGCATGTGGCCGTGGGGCACGCTTGTCCTTTTTTTCGACAGCTGGAAGTGTTGAGCCACAACATGCAGAAGAGTTGGTAGAATGGATCACAAAGCCGTCCTCATCCTCCTCCTCCTCTGTCACCCAGGCTAAGAGAAGTTTGGCTGCCAATGCAGCTGCCAAACCGGCCTATTCCATCGGCTCAATGTCATCAGTCACTCCTTAGCCCCACCATCATGTCCTGAGTAGTCCCCCAAACTGTTTGAGTGTTGGGTACATGTTGCAGGAGGATGCGCAGCGTTTTGAAGTCTCCGGTGATGGTACCCAGGTTGAGGATGAAGGCAGTAATGTGAGCCCAGAGAGAGGGGGTGTCCAAGAAGGACAAGAAACTGTCAGTCATGTTCCCCCAGCTGCAGCATGCTGCCAGGGAGGGGGTGATGAGGTCACTGACTCTACGTGGGTGCCTGATAGAAGGGAGGAGGAGGAGGAAGAGGAGGCACATCTCCAACGATGCCCTCCAGGGGCCAGCTTAAGAACAGCCAACCAACTGCATCACACCACAGAGCTCCGCATGTGCAGGGCGCTGCTGACTCCGCACGTTTTTAAAAAAAAAAGTTCTTTGGTGTGGGCCTTTGACGTGTCCAGCAGATCGCACCATTGCTGTTTGCAACATATGTCTGAAGCGTATCTAGCGTGGCCAAAACAGCAGCCGCTTGGGCACCACATGCTTGACCAGACATATGTCAAGCTCCCATGCAGTCGCAACAGTACTTAAAAGACCCACACCAAAGAACAAGGTAGACCTCTGCTTGCTCCTCATCAGCTGTGATCTCCAACCCAACTATACCTTCATTCCTCTCAGAGACCTGCACTGAGGGGAATGAAGGTGTAGAATTAGGTGTCCCAAGCACTTGCGGGCAATCTGCTAGTGGTACACCTAAGTCCAATTGTAGCAGGCAAATTTCCCTATCCCAGTTGCTAAACCGTCGAAAGAAATTTGGTCCCAGTCATCCATATGCTCAGCGGCTGAATGCTAGTTTGGCTAAATTGCTAGCACTACAGCTGCTGCCTTTTCAGCTGGTAGACTCTGCCCCCTTTCGAGAATTTGTGGAATGTGCGGTACCTCAGTGGCGGGTTCCCGAACGCCATTTTTTTTTCTCGGAAGGCCATTCTGGCTCTCTACCGGCATGTGGAAGGCAATGTCTTGGCCTCGTTGGACAGGGCGGTCAGCGGTAAGGTGCATATTACCACTGACTCATGGTCCGGCAGGCATGGACAGGAACGTTACCTTTCTTTCATGGCGCTACTGGGTAACTCTGCTGGCAGCTGGGAAGGATGCAGGACAGGGTGCAGTAATGTTGGAGCTTGTTTCGCCACCACGCCTCCAAAATGCTGGTAGTGGTGATTCTGCCACACCTCTCTCCTCCACCCCCTCCTCTTCTTCTTCCTCTATGGCCTCTTCCTGTGCACATTTGTCCTCTGAACCAGCGGTGCTCCATCTGCGTTCTGGGGGCTATGCAAGCACTCAGGCAAAAAGATGCCATGCAGTGCTTTAGTTGGTCTGCTTAGGGGACAGGAGCCACACTGGGGCAGAGATTCTGGCAGCTCTGCAGGGGCAGGTTCAGAGGTGGTTGACGCCACGCCAGCTTAAGCCAGGAATGGTGGTTTGCAACCTCCTCTCCTGCCTCCGACAGGAACACTTGACCCATGTTCCCTGTTTGGCTCACATCCTTAACCACTTCAGCCCCGGACCATTTGGCAGCCAAAGGACCAGAGGTCTTTTTTCAATTTCGCACTCCACTACTTTAACTGGTAATTGCGCGGTCATGCAATTTTGTAACCAAACGAAATTTGCGTCCTTTTCTTCCCACAAATAGAGCTTTCTTTTGATGGTATTTGATTGCCTCTGTGATTTTTATTTTTTGCGATATAAATGGAAAAAGAGCGAAAATTTTGAAAAAAAAAGAGATTTTCTACTTTTTGTTATAAAAAAAATCTAATAAACTCAATTTTAGTCAAACATTTGGGCCAAAATGTATTCAGCCACATGTCTTTAGTAAAAAAAATGCCAATAAGCGTATATTTATTGGTTTGCGCAAAAGTTATAGCGTCTACAAACTAGAGTACATTTTCTGGAATTTACACCACTTTTAATTTATGACTGCCTATTTCATTTCTTGAGGTGCTAAAATGGCAGAGAAGTACAAAACCCCCCCAAATGACCCCATTTTGGAAAGTAGACACCCCAAGCTATTTGCTGAGAGGCATGTTGAGCCCATTGAATATTTTTTTTTTTAGTCCCAAGTGATTGAATAAAGACAAAAATAAAAAAGATTTTTTTTTTTTTTTCAAAAAGTTGTCACTAAATGATATATTGCTCACACATGCCATAGTTATATGTGGAATTGCACCCCAAAATACATTTTGCTGCTTCTCCTGAGTATGGGGATACCACATGTGTGGGACTTTTTGGGAGCCTAGCCGCGTACGGGGCCCCGAAACCCAAGCACCGCCTTCAGGATTTCTAAGGGTGCAAATTTTTGATTTCACTCCTCACTACCTATCACCGTTTCGAAGGCCATAAAATGCCAAAATAGCACAAACCCCCCCCAAAATGACCCCATTTTGGAAAGTAGACACCCCAAGCTATTTGTTGAGAGGCATGGTGAGTATTTTACAGCTCTCATTTGTGTTTGAAAATGAAGAAAGTAAAGAAAAAAATTTTTTTTTTTTTTTTTTTTCAATTTTCAAAACTTTGTGACAAAAAGCGAGATCTGCAAAATACTCACCATACCTCTCATCAAATAGCTTGGGGTGTCTACTTTCCAAAATGGGGTCATTTTGGGGGGTTTTATGCCATCTGGGCATTCCATGGCCTCCGAAACTGTGATTGGCAGTGAGAAGTGAAATAAAAAAATTACACCCTTAGAAAGCCTGAAGGCGGTGATTGGTTTTTGGGGTTCCGTACGCAGCTAGGCTCCCAAAAAGTCCCACACATGTGGTATCCCCGTACTCAGGAGAAGCAACAGAATGTATTTTGGGGTGTATTTCCACATATGCCCATGGCATGTTTGAGCAATATATCATTTAGTGACAACTTTTTGTAAAAAATATATATATATATTTTTTTTTTTCATTATTCAATCTCTTGGGACAAAAAAAAAAAATATTTAATGGGCTCAACATTGCTCTCATCAAATAGCTTGGGGTGTCTACTTTCCAAAATAGGGTCATTTGGGGGGGGGTTTGAACTGTCCTGGCATTTTATGCACAACATTTAGAAGCCTATGTCACACGTCACCCACTCTTCTAACCACTTGAAGACAAAGCCCTTTCTGACACTTTTTGTTTACATGAAAACATATTTTTTTTTTGCAAGAAAATTACGTTGAACCCCCAAACACTATATATATTGTTAAAGCAAAGGCCCTACAGATTAAAATGGTGGGTGTTGCATTTTTTTTTTCCACACAGTATTTGCGCAGCGATTTTTCAAACGCATTTTTTGTGGAAAAAATACACTTTTTTTTATTTTAATGCACTAAAACACACTATATTGCTCAAATTTTTGATGAAATAAAAAATATGATCTTAGGCCGAGTACATGGATACCAAACACGACATGCTTTAAAATTGCGCACAAACACGCAGTGGCGACAAACTACATACATTTTTAAAAGCCTTTAAAAGCCTTTACATGATACCACATTAGATTCACGGAGGAGGTCTACTGCTAAAATTACTGCCCTCGATCTGACCTTCGCGGTGATACCTCACATGCATGGTGCAATTGCTGTTTACATATGACGCCAGACCAACGCTTGTGTACGCCTTTGCGCAAGAGAAGGGGGGGCAGGGGTGCTTTTTTTTTGTTTTTTTTTTTTGTTTTTTTTTTATTTATTTAGCTTTTTTATTTTATTTTTAAACTGTTCCTTCCATTTTTTTTCTTTGTTATGATTTTTATTGTTATCTCAGGGAATGTAAATATCCCCTATGATAGCAATAGGCAGTGACAGGTACTCTTTTTTTTGAAAAAATTGGGGTCTATTAGACCCTAGATCTTTCCTCTGCCCTCAAAGCATCTGACCACACCAAGATTGGTGTGATAAAATGCTTTCCCAATTTCCCAATGGCGCGGTTTATATCCGGGAGGGGGGACATTCCCTCCCACTGCTTGTAAAAGCAATCTAGAGGCTAATTACCCGCTAGAATTGCTTTTACATGAAAGCCGATCACTGGCTGAAAAGAATGATACCAAGATGATACCTAAACCTGCAGGCATCATTCTGGTATAACCATTCAAAGTCCAGCAACATACTGGACATATATTGTAATCTTTTTTTTTTCATGCAGCCTCTTGGCTGAACGAAAAAAAAGAGATTGATTGGTGGGTATGCCCACCATTAGAATACCTCCCTTCATCCACCCACTTCTAATGATGGGCATACATGCACCATTTATATATGCCGATGCATGGGGGCATCCTCCCGCAAAAGTTATGCCGTGTACACACGGTCGGAATTTCGACCGTATGTACGTGGCATTAGGAGCCAATCGCTCCTCCGCCCCCCCTGCTGCCCCCATGCTTCGGCATATATGCTCTTTTTTTTAACTGTGGTGGTGAAATCACCTCCTACAGCGTTGGAGTCGCGGCTTTATGTATCGTGGGAGCAAACGCTGTTGCTGTCAAGATAAATAAATCCGCGTTGCAACTGAATGGCGCACCTGAAAACAAAAAAATGCTTAACACTGAAACACAGTAAACAAAATTACATACCTGAAAAGCAAGCATGATAAAACATAATAAAAACATTGCAGAATAGAATGGAGTAAAAAAAGAGCAACGATAGAGAGAGAATAGAGAGAGAGAGAGAATAATAAAACGACAACTATTTTATTTTTTTTTATTTTTTTGAGATTCACAGGTAAAAAAGCTCCTGACTGAAGCGACTGAATCAAAGCGCTACCACAAAAAAACTGTTAGCGATCGCAAGGATCAGGCCTGACTCTGCGAACGCTGCAGTTATGTGTGCTTAGTGTTTTGTAAGTGACAGTGATCGATCGATACTGCACTTGGGTGGGCTGGGCTGGGCTGGGCTGGGCTGGGCGGAGGGGGAAAACGCAGGTGCTAGCAGGTATCTGGGCTGATCCCGCTAACAATGCGTTTTTTTTGGAACCCTAAACTGCTGGGACGCTAGTATAGATCTGATCAGATCAGATATTGATCTGTTCAGATACTATACCACTAAGGGAGGTGTATGCTTTGCGCGTGGGTGTTTGCGGTACTGGCACTAACCTGGGGCGACGCAGACCTTATTTGACCCTAAAACCTAATTGATATCACCCGCCGGGCGATCAGGGGGTTAAACCGTTATTGGGTAATAAATGGCGGGTGCCCTGACAGTATAAAAAACAAGCTAACTAACCAGCGTCACCCGTAACAGTAATACAAAAAAAAAAACTGGCTACCTAGCGGCACCAGTGACACTAATGCAGCGATCAAAAAAACAATCGCTTAGTGACACTGGTAAAAGGGGGTGAAAGGGTTAACTAGGGGCAATCAGGGGGTTAAACCTTTATTAGGTAATATATGGGGGTACCTGACGCTATATAAAAACCTGACGGGGAACCTAAATAACGAAATAACTAACTGGCTAACCAGCGTCACCAGTGACAGTTATACGGTGATCACTGGTGAAAGGGTTAACTCTAGGGGCAATCAGGGGGTTAAAACCTTTAGGTTGTAATATGGGGGTACCTGACCTATAAACCTATTTATGAACCTATATAAACATGGCGGTTAACCTAAAAAAAAACTGGTTACCTAGCGACACTAATGCAGCGATCAGAAAAACGATCGCTTAGTGACACTGGCAAAAGGGGGTGAAAGGGTTAACTAGGGGCAATCAGGGGGTTGAAACCTTTATTAGGTAATATATGGGGGTACCTGACGCTATATAAAAAACCTGACGGGGAACCTAAATAACGAAATAACTAACTGGCTAACCAGCGTCACCAGTGACAGTTATACGGTGATCACTGGTGAAAGGGTTAACTCTAGGGGCAATCAGGGGGTTAAAACCTTTATTTAGGTTGTAATATGGGGGTACCTGACCTATAAACCTATTTATGAACCTATATAAACATGGCGGTTAAAAAAAAAAAAAAAAATGGTTACCTAGCGGCACTAATGCAGCGATCAGAAAAACGATCGCTTAGTGACACTGGCAAAAGGGGGTGAAGGGGTTAACTAGGGGCAATCAGGGGGTTAAACCTTTATTAGGGGGGGGTAGGGGGCTACCTAGGACCTAAAACTAACTGCCCTGACAGTTATTACAGTCACACTGACACTAAATGCAGTGATCAGTAAATAAATGATCACTGCAATTAGTGACACTGTGACTGGGGGGGGAGGGGGTGATCTGGGGGGTGATCTGGGGGTGACAGGGGGTGGATTGTGTGCCTATGTGTACTGGTGTCAGTGTACTGTTTGTGCACTAACCTGTACATCTTCACTCCTCGGCGTTCCGGTCACATAGACCGGCGCACCGAGCGTGACATCACTTCCGCCTTCCTGTCTATACAATAGACAGGAAGGGGAAGCTTCTCATTCGCCAGGAGCGATCGCGAGGGGGTGGCCAGAAACCACTGGCCGTCCCCTCGTCCCGGATCGCTCCTGAAGCGATCCCGACCGTCCCCGCCGGCGGAGGGGGGTCCGATCGGACCCCCCAACCGCCTGAAGAATGGCACGTACAGGTACGTCCTTTTGCCTGTACGTGCCATTCTGTTGACGTATATGTACATGGGGCGGTCGGGAAGTGGTTAATTTGGTGGTGCAGCGGTTCTTGTGCAGGTACCCAGGCTTACAGGATTCCCTGAGGCAGGCCAGGAAAGTCTGTGGGCATTTCCGCTGGTCATATAATGCCAGTGCTCAGCTGGCTGACCTTCAAAAGGAATGCAACCTGCCCAAGAACCGCCTCATCTGTGACATGCCCACCAGGTGGAACTCAACTTTGGCAATGCTGAAGCAGCTGCACAAAGAGGAGGAGGAGGATTGTGTCAGCATGGAGGTGGAGCCTGGCACTCAGCATCAGCAGCAGTCTTCAAGGGATCGTTTTCAGTCCCCAGAAACCCATGGACTTGTACGTGGCTAGGAGGAGGTGGCTTTGGATCATGTCGTCCTTAGTGACCCAGAGGACTCCGAGCCGAATGCCTCAGCAAGCCTAAGCTGCATGGCCTCCCTGATCCTGCGAAAGGACCCTCGGATTTGTGGTATCAAGGAGAGGCATCAGTACTGGCTGGCAACCCTTCTTGATCCACGCTACAAGGGTAAGGTTGTGGAACTTATCCAGTCTTCGCAGAGGGAGCAGAGGATAAAACATCTTCGGGAGGCCTTGCAGAAAGGTTTGTGCAATGCGTTTCCAGAGCCAACAATTTCATTGTCCTCCTGGACAACGTGTTGTTGAGGCTGTTTAACAGGGGCGTGTAATTACAATTTTTACTGTAATATTTTGCAGCAGGGCTTGTTCCTGCGCTCAACAACAGAATCTGTGAGGGGTTACAGTGTTGTGGCACCGCCACCACTGCCTAAGACACAATTTTTCTGCCCCTGTCTAACAGGGGCATGTAATTGCATTTTTTGATCTAATATTTCACAGCAGGGCTCGTTCCTGCGCCCACCAAGATTAACTGTGAGGGCTTACAGTGTTGTGGCAACACCACCACACCACCACCAAAGGCCCAATTTTTCTGACCCTGTTCAACAGGGGCATGTAATTACAATATCTGATATAATATTTCACAGCAGGGCCCATTTCAGCGCCAACCAAGAGTAACTGTGAGGGCTTACAGTGTTCTGGTACCACCAACACCTAAGACCCATATTTCTGAAGAGTATATAGGGCAGGCCGTATAGTATGTACAGGCGGTCCCCTACTTTCAAACATCTGACTTACAAACGACTCCTACTTACAAACGGAGGGAGACAACAGGAAGTGAGAGGAAATCTACCCCTAGGAAGGGAAATTCTCTCCTGTAAGAGTTAATATGGGAAAAAGGTGTTTCCACTGATGCTTTATCACCAATCCTTGTTTCCCTAAAAAACCCAAATTTTCAAAATCCAATTGTCATTGGGACAGAAAGTGAGGTGAAATCTTCTGAACTGGGGCACAGATAGCAAAACAAATGTTACAGGGGTGATGATAACCCTTCCCTATGTTATCCAAAAAGCTTAAATATAGATTTTCTGGCTGGAGCTACACTTGTACCTGTAAATGTACCTGTTCCAAATTACAAACAGATTCAACTTAAGAACAAACCTAAAGTCCCTATCTTGTTTGCAACCCGGGGACCGCCTGTATACTGCTGTTCAGAGTATATAGGGCCTGGGGCCCCCTATGCCTTTTATTTTTTTAATTTGGGTGCGAGATTACCCTTAATATCCATACAAGATTTCATCCATATTGCTGGGACCCGACATTACATTACAGCCGCAAGCAATTTTAAATGACTTTTATTCCTTTAGAAATGTCATTTTGTGCAGGGACTGTTCTAAACACGGGAAACACGCGCCACTTTACAGGCCTACTATAGACACCCCCCAGGTACAATATTTAAAGGAATATTTCACTTTTATTTTTTCACTTTAAGCATCATTAAAATCACTGCTCCTGAAAAAACGACTGTTTTTAAAAGTTTCTTTTGCGTTGATACATGTCCCCTGGGGCAGGACCCGGGTCCCCAAACCCTTTTTAGGACAATAACTTGCATATTAGCCTTTAAAATTCGCACTTTTGATTTCTCAAGTTTGAGTACCATAGACTTTAATTAATGGTGTTCGAATGTGAACTTTCAGTCCGTTCGCATTTTCTGGATGCAAACCGAACCGTGGGGTGTTCGGCTCATCCCTAGTGAGAGGAAATCCCTCCATAGTAAGGTTTGTCATCAGGGTCACCAGAACTAGTGTCCCCACTGGAAGATTTCCCCTCTGTTCTTGGTGAAAACCCCAAATTTGGGATTTTCTTTCACTTTCACACTCAGTGATGATAGTAAACTGGACAAATAGAGAAGGTGAATCTCCCTAATGGGGGCACAGCCAGTAATAGAAACAGCAGTGGCGTTGCTATGGGGGTGCGGGGAGTGTGGCATGCACTCTGGTGACACACACCAGAGGGGTGACACGAGGCCCGGACAGACAACGCGTGACATTGCACGGGCTGCTGCAGAGACTCAAGGGGCTCCATGAGAGGCATAGATAATTTAGGCAGCAAAGAAGGACTCGGGAAAGCAGAAGGAGGCTGACCGGGATAAGGGAGGAGACTGGAGAGGAGGAGCCGATGAAGCCCCAAGCTGTGCTGTCTCACCCCCCACCCCCTCTCTCACTCTCAACCCCCACCCCCTCTCTCACTCTCAACCCCCACCTCTCTCTCTCTCTCTCTCTCCCCCCTCTCCCCCTCTTTATCTTACCCCCACCCCCTCTCTATCTCTCACCCCTCACTCTCACCCACACCATTTTCTCTCTCACCCTCACCCCCCTCTATCACCTCCCTCTCTCTCCCCCTCTCTCTCACCTCCCCCTCACCCCCCTTTCTCTCCTCCTGTCACTTCCCACCACCCCCTCTCTCTCCCCCTCACTCTCACCCGCACCATTCTATCTCTCTCACCCTCACCCCCCTCTCTCACCTCCCTGTCACTCACCACCCCCTCTCCCTCACCCCCTCTCTCACCCCCTTTCACACCCCTCTCTCTCTCTCTCTCTCTCTCCCTCTCTCCCTCTTTCTCTCTCTTTCTCTTTCTCTCTCTCTTTCTCTCTCTCTCTCTTTCCCTTTCTCTTTCTCTCCCTCTTTCTCTCTCTCTCTCTCTTTTCCCTCTCTCTTTCTCTCTCTCTTTGTCACTCTCTTTCTCTCTCTCTCTCTCTTTTTCTCTCTTTCTCTCTCTCTCTCTCTCTCTCTTTTTTTTTCTCTCTCTCTCTCTCCTTTTTTCTCTCTCTCTCTCTCTCTCTCTCTTTTTTTTTCTTTCTTTCTTTCATTTACCCCACCCTCTCTCTCTCTCCATCTCGCCCCTCTCTGTCACCCCCACCCCCCCCCCTCTCTCTCTCTCACCCCCTACCCCCCTCTCTATCTCACCCCCCACCTCACCCTCTCTCTTACCCCACACCCCCTCTCCCTCTCTCACCCCCCAGCTCCCTCTCTCCCAGCCCCCTCCCTCTCTCACCCCCTCCCTCTCTCCACTTCCTCTATCTCTTTCCTACTTTCCCATCTCCCCCACCTCTCCCTCCTATTTCTATCTCTCCTCAAACTCCCCACTCCCCCTTCTGCCTCTATCCCTCCACCCCCTCTTTCCCTCTTAGGGTGAATTTACAATGAAACATCATGAAATTGCAGAGCAGCCGGAGCAATTTGGGACTCCAGCTGCTCTGCATTGCTGGCTGATAGGGGGCACTGTGATGCCCAATTCAGTGGATCAAACTGCTCCCCTTTTATTTGTACAAGATTAATTTGAAGTGTACAAAATGTACATTTCATTCCCCATATGTGTATTAAAAAAAAGGTTGTGGGGGGTTGGCAACGCTTTGGGAGAGGGAGCTCTTCAGAGTCCACTCCCTATAGGCTCCTGAGATGTAAGAGAGGTGGAGGGGGGGGGGGGGAGACTTAGTGTCCTTTATATACCACATCCTCCATGATACCCCATGGAGGTCCCAATTAGCCATTTTCCCTCCCGGGTGTCATGTGACTCGTTAGTGTTACAAGGTCTCAGGTGTGAATAGGGAGCGGGTGTGTTAAATTTGATGTTATCCTATCTGGTAAAAAAAATGTTTTTATGTCATCGCTCACTCTCTCATACTGGTAACTGGAAGTTCAACATGGCATCTCATGGCAAAGAACTCTCTAAGGGAGCTGAAAAAAAGAATTGTTGCTCTACATAAAGATAATCTAGGCTATAAGAAGATTGCCAAGACACAAACTGAGCTGCAGCACGGTGGCCAAGACCATACAGTGGTTTACCAGGACAGGTTCCACTCAGAACAGTCCTAACCATGATCGACCAAAAAAGTTGAGTGCACGTGCTCAGGGTCATATCCAGAGGTTGTCTTTGGGAAAAAGACATATGAGTGCTGCCAGCATTGCTGCAGAGGTTGAAGGGGGGGAGGTCACCCATCAGTGCTCAGACCATACGCTGCACACTGCATCAAATTGGTCTGCATTGCTGTCACCCCAGAAGGAAGCCTCTTCTAACGATGATGCACAAGAAAGCCCGCAAACAGTTTGCTAAAGACAAGCAGACTAAGGACATGGATTACTGGAACCATGTCCTGTGGTCTGATGAGACCAAGATAAACGTATTTGGTCAAGCATGAGTGGTGGCAACCAGGTGAGGAGTACAAAGACAAGTGTGTCTTGCCTACAGTCAAGTATGGTGGTGGGTCATGGTCTGGGGCTGCATTAGTGCTGCCAGCATTGGGGAGCTACAGTTCATTGAGGGAACCATGAATGCCAACATGTACTGTGACATACTGAAGCAGAGCATGATCCCCTCCCTTCGGAGACTGGGTCGCAGGGCAGTATTCCAACATGATAATGACCCCAAACACACCTCCAAGATGACCACTACCTTGAGGGTAAAGATGATGGACTGACCAAGCATGTCTCCAGGCCTAAACCCTATTGGGCATCTGTTGGACATCCTCAAATGGAAGGGGGAGGAGCACAAGGTCTCTAACATCCACCAGCTCTGTGATGTCGTCATGGAGGAGTGGAAGAGGACTCCAGTGGCAACCTGTGAAGCTCTGGTGAACTCCATGCCCAAGAGGGTTAGTGCTGGAAAATAATGGTGGCCACACAAAATATTGACACTTTGGGCCCAATTTGGACATTTTCACTTAGGGGTGTACTCACTTTTGTTGTCAGCGGTTTAGACATTAATGGCTGTGTGTTGAGTTATTTTGATGGGACAGAACATTTACACTGTTATACAAGCTGTACACTCACTACTTTACGTTTTAGCAAAGTGTAATTTCTTCAGTGTTGACACATGAAAAGATATAATAAAATATTTACAAAGATGTGAGGGGTGTACTCACTTTTGTGAGTTACTACACACACACACACACACACACACCCATCCATTATATATTATTAAATACATAATAATATATATAAAATATTATCTTATTATGGTTACTACAGTTAGTAACATATATCCTCTGATGTATCCCTTAGGGACCCCACTGCATGTTGGAACTGACAGGTGCGTGAGAACACTGACATGAGCTTTTTAATTAGTTGTGTTACAAATCTGATGCTGCTGACTAACACATGAGAATATTATATTTATAATTTTACATGTATGCAAGGATATATATTCATATATTGTCTTATTGGTTTGTATATACTAGATCTTCCCATTCCTGTTCACCCAGAGAAGTGGACTGTGTGTGTGTGTAGCGAAACAATTGTATTGTCTCTCTATGATCGCCCTGTTGTACTGATCATAACATATTACAATGCATTATTTCTGTAATTATATTTGATGTTTTGAACAATATCAGTTACACAACTTAGTGGAAGAGACTAGGAGGGAGCAGCTGTGCATCTATGTATAAACCTATATTGTAAGCATCTAACAAAATAATTAAGTTAGTTTCTCGGGCAAGTAGATGTTTTGTTTTATGCTATGAACTTGCTGTACAAATTCCTTCTGTATTTAAATGGGTTTGTTTACTGCTTTGCTAAAAAAAACAGAATTCGGCCTGTGTGTATGGCAGACTGAATGGCCGGCTTCTGTCAAAGGCTCATGACCGAAAAAGGTCTGCCGACCAGCCAATGGCTGAAAGTGCTGACCATAGTGTTCTGTTGGGGGGGGAGGGGGGATGCGTCCAACTGTCAGAAAACTATTTCTCAGCAGGGGAGATCGCTGTACTGCATTGTTAGTACAGTGGCTCCGACCTGAGCTGTCAGTTTTTTTTAGTTCAAGCGCTTGAAACTAGTAGTGTGTACGAGGTAACAATGTCATATTGCCTCCCATCGGCTCCCACAGATCTGATGTCCTGAGCGGATCCCACTGAGTGCAGGATGGGGATAAGCGAGATGCAGGTGCCCAGGGTTCAGTGTGGGCATCGTTGAGTTCCTGCACCTATTTCCTGAGAAAAAAAAAAGCTTATTTATCTATCTCACAGCCATTAATATCTAAACCGCTAGTAACAAAAGTGAGTACACCCCTAAGTGAAAATGTCCAAAGTGTCAATATTTTGTGTGGCCACTATTATTTTCCAGCCATGCCGTAACCCGCTTAGACATGGAGTTCACCAGAGCTTCACAGGTTGCCACTGGATTCCTCTTCCACTCCTCCATGACGCCATCAAGAAGCTGGTGGATGTTAGAGACCTTGTGCTCCTCCACCTTCCATTTGAGGATGTCCCACAGATGCTCAATAGTGTTTAGGTCTGGAGATATGCTTGGCCAGTCTATCACCTTTACCCTCAGCTTCTTTATCAAGGCAGTGGTCCTCTTGGAGGTGTGTTTGGGGTCGTTATCATGTTGGAATACTGCCCTGTGGCCCTGTCTGCGAAAGGAGGGGATCATGCTCTGCTTCAGTATGTCACAGTACATTTTGGCATTCATGGTTCCCTCGATGAACTGTAGCTCCCCAGTGCCGGCGGCACTAATGTAGCCCCAGGCCATGACACTCCCACCACCATGCTTGACTGTAGGCAAGACACACTTGTCTTTGTACTTATCTGGTTTCCGCCACACATGCTTGACACCATCTGAACCAAAAAAGTTTATCTTGGTCTCATCAGACCACAGGACATGGTTCCAGTAATCCATGTCCTTAGTCATAGTTACATAGTAGGTGAGGTTGAAAAAGACACAAGTCCATCAAGTCCAACCTATGTGTCAGTATTACATTGTATATCCCTGCATGTTGCGGTCGTTCAGATGCTTATCTAATAGTTTCTTGAAACTATCAATGCCCCCCGCTGTGACCACCACCTGTGGAAGGGAATTCCACATTCTTGCTGCTCTTACAGTAAAGAACCCTCTACGTAGTTTAAGGTTAAACCTCTTTTCTTCTAATTTTAATGAGTGGCCACGAGTCTTTTTAGACTCCCTTCTGCAAAAAAGTTTTATCCCTATTGTGGGGTCACCAGTATGGTATTTGTATATTGAAATCATATCCCCTCTCAAGCGTCTCTTCTCCAGAGAGAATAAGTTCAGCGCTCGCAACCTTTTCTCATAACTAATATCCTCCAGACCCTTTATTAGCTTTGTTGCCCTTCTTTGTACTCGCTCCATTTCCAGTACATCCTTCCTGAGGACTGGTGCCCAGAACTGGACAGCATACTCCAGGTGCGGCCAGACCAGAGTCTTGTAGAGCGGGAGAATTATCATTTTATCTCTGTAATTAATACCCTTTTTAATGCATGCCAATATTCTGTTTGCTTTGTTAGCAGCAGCTTGGCATTGCATGCCATTGCTGAGCCTATCATCTACTAGGACCCCCAAGTCCTTTTCAATCCTAGATTCCCCCAGAGGTTCTTCCCCAGTGTATAGATCGCATTCATATTTTTGCCACCCAAATGCATTATTTTACATTTTTCTACATTAAACCTCATTTGCCATTCATTTGTTCAGATCTTTTTGCAAGGTTTCCACATCCTGCAGAGAAGTTACTGCCCTGCTTAGCTTAGTATCGTCCGCAAATACAGAGATTGAACTGTTTACCCCATCCTCCAAGTCGTTTATGAACAAATTAAATAGGATTGGTCCCAGCACAGAACCCTGGGGGACCCCACTACCCACCCCTGACCATTCTGAGTACTCCCAATTTATCACCACCCTCTGAACTCGCCCTTGTAGCCAGTTTTCAATCCATGTACTCACCCTATGGTCCATGCCAACAGACCTTATTTTGTACAGTAAACATTTATGGGGAACTGTATCAAATGCTTTTGCAAAATCCAGATACACCACATCTACCTTTATCTAGATGGCAACTCACCTCCTCATAGAAGGTTAATAGATTGGTTCGGCAAGAACAATTCTTCATGAATCCACGCTGATTACTGCTAATGATACCATTCTCATTACTAAAATCTTGTATATAGTGCCTTATCATCCCTTCCAAGAGTTTACATACTATTGATGTTAGGCTAACTGGTCTGTAATTCCCAGGGATGCATTTTGGACCCTTTTTAAATATTGGTGCTACATTGGCTTTTCTCCAATCAGCTGGTACCATTCCAGTCATTAGAGTGTCAGTAAAAATTAGGAGCAATGGTCTAGCAATTACTTGACTGAGTTCCCTAAGTAACCTTGGGTGCAAGCCATCTGGTCCCGGTGATTTATTAATGTTAAGTTTCCCAAGTCTAATTTTAATTCTGTCCTCTGTTAACCATGGAGGTGCTTCCTGTGATGTGTCATTAAGGATGAAGCCCCCGCTTCCCTCATGGAGACTGAGGAGAATAATAAATTCAATACCTTCGCCATCTCCCCATCCTTTGTAACCAGATGTCCTTTCTCATTCTTTATGGGGCCAGTATGGTCTGTTCTCCCTTTATTACTGTTTATATAATGAAAGAATTTCTTGGGATTTTTTTTTTGCTTTCCTCCGCTATGTGTCTTTCATGTTCTATTTTTCCTTATTGCACCCTTGCATTTCTTGTTGCATTCTTTATAAAGTCTGAATGCTGATGATGATCCCTCAACCTTGTATTTTTTGAAGGCCTTCTCCTTTGCTTTTATATGCATTTTTACATTGGAGTGAAGCCATCCAGGACTGTTCGCTCTTTTAAATTTATTACCCAATGGGATGCATTGTCTAATGCCCTTATTTAATATGCAAACCATCTCTCCTCCGTGTTCTTTGTTCCTAAGATTTTATCCCAATTTATGCCTTCTATCAAGGTTCGTAGCTTAGGGAAGTTGGCTATTTTGAAATTCAGTGTCTTTGTATTCCCCTTATGTTTCCTATTTGTGTGATTTTATACTGAAGCCAATTGACCTGTGATCGCTGTTACCTAATTTGCCCCGTATTTCCACATTAGTGATCAGGTCTGTATTGTTGGTAATCAGTAGATCCAGTAACGCTTTATTTCTAGTTGGTGTATCTACCATCTGACCAATAAAATTGTCGTGCAAGACATTTAGGAACTAGTGAGCCTTAGATGAATGCGTGGTTCCCTCCGCCCAATCTATGTCTGGATAATTAAAATCCCCCATTATAACACTTCCCATCCTTGCTGTTAATCCAAATTGTGATAGGAGATCTGTCTCCCCTTTCTCCCTCAGGTTAGGAGGGCTATAGCATACTCCCAGTATTATTTTCCCCTTAGCTTCATCCCTTTGGAGCTCTAGCCATAAGGATTCCACCTTCTCCCTAGCTCCCTTAGTGATGTCATCTCTCACATTCACTTGTACATTATTCTTGATATATAGGCATACCCCTCCCCCTTTTTTACCCTTTCTGTCCTTGCGATAAAGGGTATACCCTTGAATGTTTGCCAGCCAATCATGAGAGCTGTTGAACCAGGTCTCTGAAATTCCCACAAAATCCAAATCCTCCTCGTACAACAGTGTCTCTAGTTCACCCATCTTGTCTGCCAGGCTCCTGGCATTGGTGAACATGCCACATAGTTTAGACCGGCATATTATCCTCTTATTGGGTGTTCCGAGATTGCCCCCAATACTACCCTCCTGGAATATGCTCCGAGCTGACTATCTCTACCTCTGGGCCCCTCCCCCCCCCCCATCGCCTAGTCTGCTTGTCTTTGCAGGCTTTCTTGTGCATCATCTTTAGAAGAGGCTTCCGTCTGGGATGACAGCCATGCAGACCAATTTGATGCAGTGTAAGGCATATGGTCTGAGCACTGACAGGCTGACCCCACCCCTTCAACCTCTGCAGCAATGCTGGCAGCACTCATACATCTATTTCCCAAAGACAACCTCTGGATATGACGCTGAGTACGTGCACTATACTTCTTTGGTCGACCATGGCGAGGCCTGTTCTGAGTGAAATCTGTCCTGTTAAACTGCTGTATGGTCTTGCCCACTGTACTGCAGCTCAGTTTTAGGGTCTTAGCAATCTTCTTATAGACTAGACCATCTTTATGTAGAGCAATAATTCTTTTTTTTTCAGATCCTCAGAGAGTTCTTTGCAATGAGGTGCTATGTTGAACTTCCAGTGACCAGTATGAGAGAATGAGAGTGATCACACCAAATTGAACACACCTTCTGCCCATTCACACCTGAGACCTTATAACACTAACGAGTCACATGACACTGGGGAGGGAAAATGGTTAATTGGGCCCAATTTGGACATTTTCACTTAGGGGGTGTACTCACTTTTGTTGCCAGCGGTTTAGACCTTAATGGTTGTGTGTTGACTTATTTTAAGGGGACATGAAATGTACACTGTTATACAAGCTGTACACTCACTACTTTACATTGTAGCAAAGTGCCATTTCTTCAGTGTTGTCACATGAAAAGATATAATAAAATATTTACAAAAATCTGAGGGGTGTGCTCACTTTTGTGAGATACTGTACATAGTTACATAGTAGGTAAGGCTGAAAAAAGACAATAATGCATCCAGTTCAACCTGTGTAGGTGTAAGTGTCCATAATAATTTCCCATATCCCTGTATGTTGTGTTTTTTAAGCTGTACATCCAAGAGTCTTTTAAAAATATTCATACTCCCCGCAGCCACCACCAATTGTGGGAGAGAGTTCCACATCCTTATTGCCCTGACAGTGAAGAACCCCTTGCGCATTTAAGGTTAAACTGCTTCTCCTCCAGTTTAAATGTGTAGCCGTGTCCTCATACACTCCCTGGGACTGAATCGTTTTTTTCCTATGCTGGGTTCCCCATTGAGGTATTTGTAGATCACTATCATGTCCCCCCTCAAGCGTTGCTTCTCCAGCAAGAATAAAGTTGGTGTTTGCAGCCGGTCCTCGTAATTGAGGTCCTTCTTTGGACTCTCTCCAGCTCCAGCACATCCCTTCTGAGGACCGATGACCAGAACTGGAAAGAATAATCCAGATGTGGCCTAACTAGGGTTTTATAAAGTGGCAGAATTATAGTTTTATCCCTGGAGTATATCCCTTTTATGCATGCTAATATTCTGCCTGCTTTGGTAGCTGCAGCTTGACGTTGCATGCTATTACTCAATCTGTCATCTATTAGGACCCCTAGATCCTTCTCCATCCTTGATTCTCCATTTGCATTTATGTTTCTTGCCCCCAAGTGCATTATTTTACATTTCTCTGCATTAAACCTCATTTGCCATTTGTCTGCCCACTCCATTATTTTATTCTGCAACATTTCTATGTCCTGATGTGAGTTTATTGCACTACCTATTTTTGTGTCATACACAAAAAACTGAGACTGAGCTATTTATCCCATTCTCTATATCATTTATAAATAAATTGAATAGAATTGGTCCCAAGACAGAACCTTGGGGTACTCCACTTACCACTCCAGACCAGTCTGAGTACCTGTTATTTATCACCACCCTTTGAACACCTCCCTGTAACCATTTTTTTTACCCAAGCCCAAACCTTGTTGTGGGCCTAGAGTCTCTCATCGGTGCAGCAGTGCCATCAGCCGCGGACGTGGGAGCGGTGCAGATAACCAACATCTTGGCCCGTTTTACTTTGTTCTGCCACTGTGCACTGGTTGCTAGTACTGCCCGGCGTCTAGCAACCAGTGATGCTTGTTTGAGGCACAAGCATTCAGATCGGAGCTCCGCACCGGGTGGTTTAGCTCCACTCACCTCCTCTATCTTCGTGGGTGCACCAGGCGACATGCTCAAATGGAAGGAAAAAACAACCCAGGACTTGAGAGCTCTTGTCTGGTATGAGGTGAGGCTGACTTAGCACCGGGGATGCATCATGTGTGAGGGTACTGGGCACTGCAGAGAGACCCATACAAAGAGCAGGGGTTTATGCTGGGACTTGTAGTCCTTAGCTTTTGGGAGATGTGTGCCCCCCCAAAAGTGAGGGACTACAGGTCCCAGCATGAACCCTTCAGAGCTCAGGATGTGTCAAACGGTTGTCCTGAGGGGGGTATGTACTGATGGAGGGGGGCGGTCTGTACTGAGGGAGGGGGGTATGTACTGATAAAGGGGGTGGTCTATACTGAGGGGGATCTGTACTGATGGAGGGGGTATGGTCTGTATTGAGGGGGGTCTGTACCATTCCCGCAGCCTCTGACATTTCCTGTACCATGTCCGCAGCCTCTGCCTCTCTCCTGTACCATGTCCGCAGCCTCTGCATCTCCTGTACCATGTCCACAGCCTCTGCATCTCCTGTACCATGTCTGCAGCCTCTACATTTCCTCTTGTACCATGCCCCCAACAGAAGAGTCAGTCAGAAGCGTAGTCAAGATGAACAGATCAGAGTTCAAATGGCACACCAGGGACGTGTGGTGAGATCAGTGGCTGGTGAGGTACTGGCCAGATACACACAGGTTACATACGTTAGAGCTAGAAGAATAATTCTAGCACTAGACCTTCTCTGTAACTCTAAACCTGTAACCTGTAAAAAAAATTGAAGCGTTGCCTATGGAGATTTTTAAGTACTGAAGTTTGATGTAATTTCACAAGTGTGCGCAATTTTAAAGCGTGACATGTTGGGTATCTTTATTTGGTGTAACATCATCTTTTATAGTATGCAAAAAATTTAGGCTAACTGTTTTATTTTTATTCATGAAATAGTTTCTTTCCAAAAAAATGCATTTGAAAAATTGCTGCACAAATACCGTGCAACATAGAAAGTTGCAATGACCACCATTTTATTCCCTAGGGTGTCTTATGTTTGGGGGTTCTGAGTAATTTTCTAGCAAAAAATGATTTTTACATGTAGGAGAGAAGTGTCAGAATTGGCCTGGGTGGCAAGGGATTAATTACCATAAGTAAGTAATATACAAATAATTATTATATATTAATGGTAATTTACTATATTTTCAAAAACCATACTCAAGCAGGTGGCTTAACGGACAAATTACTGAAGTTTGAAGTTATAACTTCAAACCAGCAATTTCACAGTAAATAGATCAATAATGAATTATCTTGTAGCATAATAATATATGATTTAGCTTGTACCTTTTTCAGCAGCAGCAGATTCTCATTCTCCCTCTTAACTGTGTGAGAAAAACATGGGATTATGGGTAAATCTTATACACATGAACACATGTTTTTTCCTTCTAGTTAAGGACTGGGCTGGAAGGGAGTATTTGTCTTTTAAACACATGCCCCCTTCTATGACACTGCAGTGAGAGGCGTGTCTCCACTGCAGCATTTTTATTGGACAGCTTGTTCCAATGGTACTTTTTCCATTGGTCCAAGACTCTAATCTGTCCATTGAGCTCAGTGCCTCTGTCAAGAAGTGAGAGGCACTGTGAGCTCATCCTCTCAGTCTGCTGCAAACAGCGTGGGCCAGCTTGCATTTAAACTGGCTGATCTGTATTTAGCTTCTGACAGGCTGCACAAGGAGCCCCGTATCTCCGAAAACATAGATGATATGAGCCCCACACTTTTACCAGTGGTGGGGACAGATTTAAGCTTACTAAATTTGGGGTCTCTGTGCCCCCTGGTCACCGAGCTATGACCCCCGAAGTCGATCGTTTTTTTTATTTTTTATTTTTCTTTATGCTCTTTTATGCTCTGCCTCACTTGCCTCCCCTGACTGCACATCCCTGTGGTAAACAATCACAAAGGGGAGAGCCAGATCAGATAAAGATAGGTAATACGCAGAGCAAAAAAAAGCTGGGTCAAGCAAGAGCATACTAGGTAGCACTGGTGCGTACATGGACAACAAGGAGCTGGCTACTAACCATCATTTCCAGGTAAGAGCTGTCTCAGGTGAGCTTTTTTAGGCCTTAAAGGAACAGCCAGAATCTTTGTATTGTCAGTCCACACCCAACAGTTTTCCTAACTTTGAGAAAGATAAAGAGTTTGTTGGGAATTCACCAGCTGCATTTTTCCAATCTTTGTGGCAGAATCACCTTTTTTTTTTCTTTGTGTAAAAGGAAAAACATTGTTTTTAGCTCATTGTTTAAGACATACAGTAATGCCCCGTACACACGGTCGGAAATTCCGACGGAAAATGTCCGATCGGACCATGTTGTCGGAAAATCCGACCGTGTGTGGGCTCCATCAGACTTTTTCCATCGTAATTTCCGACGGAAAAAATTTGAGATCCTGCTCTCAAATTTTCCGACAACAAAATCCGATCGGACTTTTTCCGATCGTGTGTAGAGAATTCCGATGGACAAAGTGCCACGCATGCTCAGATAAAATTAGGAGACCAAACCTATTGGCTACTAGTCTCTACGCAGTACCATCGTACGCAACGAACGTCACCACGTTCAGAATGATCAGATTTTCTGAGAACTTTGTCCGACCGTGTGTATGCAACACCAGTGTTGGACAAAATCCGTCGGAAAAATTCCGACGGATTTTGTGGTCGGAATTTCCGACCGTGTGTACAGGGCATTAGTGTTTTAGACAGCTATTGAATAATCTATTGTTGTTTTTCTGTTAAGTTATACTGACTACTTTTATTTACCTGTTAGTAATGGCATACATAGTTTCTAAATAAAAAAAAAAAATATGAAAATACTGCAGATAAATCAGACAAATTCAATCAGGAATAATGGGTCTAACAGGTTTATGTCAAACTTATATTTAATCTGTAGGAATAAAGGGGTGAATATGATTTTAAAAAAAAAGGTTTGTGAGTTAGCAATTAGAAAGATGTTTAGTTGCAGGAAGCATAAATCTTGTATCCAAGAACCGTAGCCACAAACTAAAAAATGTGTGAATATAGGTATAAGTGAGGCCTAGATGTTTGCAGGAGAGGAAGAAGGGTGTTTGGTTTGGCAGCGACGGCAACAGAAGCCCGGGCCACCGCTGGTAAAAGAGCTGGAGGAAGAAAGCGGAGGCCCGGCAAGAAGAACAGAAGAGCGGGACAAGACCCCCGAAGTCGGAACAAGACCCCCAGACTGCGGCGGTGACGAAGGAGAAAGCTCCTCCACTAGTAAAACAGCTAGCAGAAGATAGCAGAGGAGTCCGGCGAGAAGACCCCCCAAGATGGAAGAAGACCCCCGGAGCTGTGTAATAGAGTATTTTAAAAACTTGTGTTTTGTTTTTTATCTACACTTTTTTCACCAGGTGAATGGGTAGGGGTACATCGTACCTATTAAAGGGGGCTCCTGGATTCCGATAAGCCCCCCGCCCACAGACCCCGACAACCAATGGCTAGGGTTGTTGGGAAGAGGCCCTTGTCCTCATCAACATGGGGACAAGGTGCTTTGGGGTGGGGGGGCGCAGGGTCCCCTTTTCCCCAAGGAACCCACATGTTGAGGGCACGCGGCCTAGTACGGCTCAGGAGGGGGGACGCTCGCTCGTCCCCACCCCCTTTCCTGACCGGCCAGGCTGCGTACTCAGATAAGGGTCTGATATGGATTCGGGGGGACCCCCACGCTGTTTTTTCAGCGTAGGGATTACCCTTTAAATCCATACCAGGTGACAGGGCTAGCAAGGTGTCAATCTCGCCGATTGAGGCAGCGGCGGCGGCATTGACTTTCTTTGCTAGTCCCATCTACCTGGAGTCACGTTCTAAATGAACGGACTTTACTACGTGTAAAAGTCCAGCGGACCTCCGCCAAAACTCCAGTGGAAAAGTCCGTGGGATTGTGCGCCGGACTAAGTCCGACGGATAGTCCGGCCGAAAAGTCAGATCGTGTGTGCGTGGCATAAGTCTTATAAAAAGTTTGACTGCTTCATATTTGAAGACTAGTTCTTTTGAACAATTATGATGAGGTCTCAGATACTGACTATATGGGATTGATTCAGTGAGGGGCATAGGATGTGCACTTGCAGCATTAAGTATACTTTTAATTGCTGTCCTTTTAAGAGATAAAGTTGTCTCTATTGGTGCCGATGCTGATACCGAGCATTTACCCAAGTACTTGTACTCGCACAAATGCTCCCAATGCCTAATCTGATACCTGGCAATGAAGAGGCGGCTTTACTCACAAATGGAAGTCAGTGGGCTGAGAGTGGAGAGCAAGTCCTCAACAGGCTGGCAGCAGCGGAAGGTAAGCTGGCCGGGACAGGGTTGCAGGGTGCAGCCGCATGTTCCATCAGAATTGATGACCGGGCTGTCACATTCCGTAATGGAAGTGACGTTCCGTGTCTCCGTCAAGGGTTGAACATCCTGACGCCCATCTTGGTACACCCTGCACTCAGCCGCAGTAAGCCAGCAGAGCGGACATCTTGTTACACCCAGCCTGAACTATATGGGTTGGGTGTAACAAGATGTCCGCTGCTGCTTACTGCAGCCGAGTGCAAGGTGTACCAAGATGGGCATTGCAGCATATAGCATTATGCCAGGCCAGCAATTGACAATCAGTGCCTGCCCATCAATGCCCATAAGTGCCGCCATCAGTGACAGTCATTAGTCAGTGACACCTATCAGTGCTCATCAGTGCTGCATAATCAGTGCCACCTATCAGTGCTCATTAGTGCTGCATATTAGTGCCTCCTCAACAGTGCCACCCATCAGTGCCACCTATCAGTGGCCATGATAAGCAAATAAAACAGTTTTATTATTTTATAATGTCTTGAGTTACAGTTCTTCATAATTCTAAAGGAGATATCATTAGACTGTATTGTGCTTTGAAAACTGTCACATGACATTAAAAAAAAGTATTGGTAATCGGTATTGGCGAGTACTTGAAAAAAAGTATCGGTATTTGTACTCGGTCTTAAAAAAGTGGTATCAGGGCAACCCTAGTTGGCTCCCAGTCAATGTAAAACATGAAGTCCAAAAAGGATATACTGTCACTGCTACACTCCATGATTAATTTAAAGTTTAAAATCATTCACATTAATTTTCACAATGAATTACATCCATAGTGTCTTTGTGTCTGTCCATATGATGTAAATGTCATCAGTATACCCGTGCCACAACAAACTGTGGCACAGGTATATTTAGAGTACATCATCACCAAAAATCATTAATTCTCACTTCCCCAGGTATAGATAGGTGTACGATAGAGAACACATAATCTTCATCGAAATACCATGTACTTGAACATTGCCATTGGCTGCAGCTACTGATCCTGTGGTTGGTCACTTTAGAACTTTTTCTGATGAAAGGAGTCATCTGAATCTATGAAGTGTTGGATTCCGTTTTTTTTCTCAAGTTTTTTGTTTGAGAACTGCTATGTGGTGTTTGAAACTTTCGTTTTTTTTTTTAGTATGTACTTTGAGGGATTTTTAGCAATTTTGTTTTTTTTGTTTAAAGATTTTATTTTTTATTTTTGGATTAATCACATTTTTGCCACATATAATCATGGCATACATATGTTTTTGCACAGGTACACAGGATAATGTGTACATAGGTTTATTTTTATGAGGTTTTCTTCACACTTATTTTTCACCCATTTTTTGGTTTGTCATAATTGAATTAACAGTTTTCTGTAGGAGTTTATTATTGTACACATTATTGTTTATGGTTAAGAGTTTTGCTTTTAACATATTGAATACTGTGCTATCATGGACATATATTTAGCAAATACGCATTCACATTTTATTTAGACATTATAGAGAATTTGCAGTTGCACTTGATTTTACATATGATCAATTATATAATTTAGGTTGATTTCACACACATACCAGGGGCAGAGTGTTCTAGTGAGGGGTTGGGTATTTTAGAACTATAAAAAGTCCATCTGTCTTAGAATAAATACATATTTGGTGGAAATTGTCCAGGCAATTGTTGATATTCCATAGACTTGCGCTGCAAATTTATTTATTATCACTACCTACTAGTACTTTACTAGGATTGAGCGGCAGCATTCTTAATTGGGATCCACAATTGTCCAGGCATTACTGTGGTGCTGATTCTTCTTTCTGCTGTGTGCCTTTTAATCCATTAGGATGGTTGAACAAAAGTCAGTAGATCGACTTCTGTTCAGCTTCAGTTGCCACACTTGTATCAAGATTTGGCCTGTCCCCGTTGAATCAGCTGAATTTTGATCAATCTATGGCCACCTTAAAGTGGTTGTAAACCCTCATAAATACCCAGCTGGGCAAATCGACGTTACCTTACGTCGCTTTTTCTTTTGGCCACTAGGGGCCTACACCCGCCGCTGGAGGCATGTGCGCATGCCCACAGAGTGTGCCCAGAGCCGGTGCGAGTGCTGTGACAGAGCGAGAACCCGGATCTGTGTGTGTAAACACACAAATCCTGGTTCTTTCAGGGGAGTAGAGACAGATTGTGTGTTCATACTAAGTATGAACACCGATCCCTCTCTCCTCCTAGACAGTCCCATCCCCCTACAGTTAGAACACAGTGAGGGAACACAGTTAATCCATTGATAGCCCCCTAGTGTTAACCCCTTCCCTGCCAGTGACATTTATACAGTAATCAGTGCATTTTTATAGCACTGATTGCTGTAGAATTGTCAATGGTCCCAAAAATGTGTCAAAAGTGTCTAATTTGTCCGCCGCAATATCACAATCCTGATATAAACCTCAGATCGCCGCCATTACTAGTAAAAAAAAAAATAATAATAAAAAAATGCCATAAATCTATCCCCTATTTTGTAGACGCTATAACTTTTGTGCAAACCAATAAACATACGCTTATTGACAATTTTTATTTTTTTACCAAAAATATGTAGAAGAATACATATCGGCCTAAACTGAGGACAAAATATATTTTTTTGAAAAAAAAAAAAAATGTGGGATATTTTATGATGGCAAAAAGTAAAAGATATTGTATTTTTTTTTCAAAATTGTTGCTCTTCTGTTGTCTATAGCGCTAAAAATGAAAACTGCAGAGGTGATCAAACACGACCAAAAGAAAGCTCTATTTGTGGGGAAAAAAAGGACATCAATTTTATTTTGGTACAGCGTTGCAGGACCGCGCAATTGTCAGTTACAGCATCGTAGAGCCGTATCGCAAAAAATGACCTGGTCATTGAGCAGCCAAATCTTTCGTGGCTGAAGTGGTTAAGTGAGATAGAGGCAGTACTAGGAGCCAATCAAGTATGCTGCATGCAAATGCATTGGCAAGGAACATGCTGGTTGATTTAAAGATTAGAAATAGCAGAGAACTTACCCCAGTCTTCTCCCCTGTCTAGCCGGCAGGCTGGGATGGAGAGAGGACACCATTATATTCCTAAACTGTAGGTGGTGTTATCCACCTGGCTATTTTGTGAGAGGGGACTGTATAAATCTCAGGACTGGATAGGTAGCAAAATAAATCCTTTTTGCGGGTATTTAGTTTGTGTATTTAGTAGTTTTTCTGGAGTTTAGCTTTAAAAATGAACTCCGGTTATAAATACAACAACTGTCAATGCAGGAAGTTATTGGGCATTATCTAAGTTGCAAAAAAGATCTAAATAAAGAATGACTGGCAAACACTGAATAAAATTAAAGCACAAGCAGGTGTGAAGAACAGAAGGCAGATTCCCTTTGAATGTGTCATCATTTCATTATCAACCTTAATACAAATAAACAAACTAGGCTGCTATATATTAGATTATGAACATTTCAATTTTCCCACTGAAGAAAGCATTATTATATCTGCACGAAAATGCATTTCAAATTGAAATACTGTTCATTACTATGTAAAATGCAGAGTTGAGGTACATTTGTGTGTTAAAAAGTCTTACGGAAATAATAAACTACATAAATAATTTTTGCATTTTTATGCATTTTTTTTACTACAAAAGAATTTGAAATATCTATAATGGATTTTCTTGTCTCACTTTGCATAATATAAAAAGGCATCTAAATGCACATTTAAAAATACACAAAAATAAGCATACCAATAATCCTAAAAATAAATAGCACTTAAGTGGAGCAGCTGGCACAATGGATATACAGTAGGTCAAATGTGCAGAACTAATAGAACAATAATCAACAATTTACATAAATCATAATGTAAAAATGTTCGAGTAAATATGGTCAGAAAACAGTGACAGTCCCAGAGTGATAAATTTAATCTTCATCCATACTTCATCAGATAAATCTTCATAAATAGTGACACCGTAGTGACCCAACACCTTGGGTTCAATAAAACATGCTTACCGAAGCAAATGGACTCTTTCAATCAGAAAAATACGCTTGTGTATCCATATGGATCTGCGTCCTCCACTTATCAGTGCAAGCGCCATTTCTTTTTTAGAGTTATTGGCACACTTTCGATGCTGTTATCGCAGCTGGAGTTTTTATTTACATTTTTATGTTTTTGTTGTTATTTCTCACTAAAATTAATGGGTTTAATTACCAAGCTTCACAAAGCTGCAACACTGATAGTGTATTTGTCCTTACAGGCACTATTGATTTTGAGTTGGGTGATATGTTTCTTAGATGAAGGAATTTAATGGTCTTGGAATTGCACACTGAGAGGGACAAAGCATTCTTAGAACGTTATATTGCAGAACAGATGGTCCCAAAAAGTTTGTGATGGAATGTGAACCCTCAGAAAGGGGATACTGTGTTGGTATAGTGGGCCAAATATTTTAATGAGGCAGGTATTCATTTTCTTAAGTTCTTAGTTCAGAAAAAAACAGATAAACGTTTGGTGCTAGGCAAGGAACTTAAAGATAAGCTTTTCCCTTACAAGGAAAGTACAGGTTACAGCTCTCTTTCATCAAATTTAAAGAGCTTTTTGGAGAAAGAGGAATGAGAACAAAAGAAAAAAAAAAAGGAAAAAGTTCAATTTGTGACATGGATGTTTACAAATCTGGTGGAGTCTTTGGTTGGCAAATAAATGATGATATAGAAATGGTAGAGGGGACAGAGGGAAGAGGAATACAAAATGATGGAGGTAACACCAGACCTGTAAGGCCCTCCTGCCACTGTATATATACAGGAGCCGGTTGGGAAGCGGTTTAAAATATTATTAATAAACATTGGGCAGTATTAAAAAATCATAGGGTCCTTGGCCTGGGGTATTATTTAAAGGGGTTCCCTATTTACAAGCTAGAGTTTCCCCTAATATTATTCAACCACTAATAAAACCTTAATTTTTTAACAAAAATCTTGTACATTGTCACGTTCCGGGTACGGCGGGGAACAGGAGGTGGATCCCCTATGCCAATGGGGCGATAGCACGGGTTGTATTGGAGGACCGGTTCTAATGTTGCTACTGGTTTTCACCAGAGCCCGCCGCAAGGCGGGATGGACTTGTAGCGGCGGTAGCAACCAGGTCGTGTCTTCTAATAGCAACTCGACCCCACTGACAGCTGAGACAGGCGCAGTACACAAGGATTAGGCAGAGGCAAGGTCAAACGTAGCAAAGGGTCAAGGCAGGAGGCAAAGGTTCGTAGTCGGGGGCAACAGCAAAGGTCGGGATACACAGTAGGAGCAAAACACAAAACGCTTTCACTGGGCACTATCGGCAACTCAAGATCCGGCGAGGACAGGAAGGGGAAGTGGGTTTTTATTGGTTTTGGGTGAAAAACTGTAATTGGGCCAGGCACCAATTGATTGTGCGCTGGCCCTTTAACTGGAGGAAGACTCGCGGGGGCGCGCGCATGCCGACGGAAGACTGCAGGGGACAGGTGAGAGGAGTGGGATGCGATCCCCGGGCAGACCGCGGATCGCATCCCGGAAACAAAGCAGCGCCTGCGGTCAGGGGAGCCGACCGAGGCGCTGCAGGGAAGAGAACGCCGTGAGCGCTCCGGGGTGGAGGAGGTACCCGGAGCGCTCGGCGTTACAGTACCCCCCCTTGGGTCTCCCCCTCTTCTTGGGCCTCCCCCTCCTCCTGGAACCCAAGAACCTGCGGATGAGATCCTTGTCAATGATGTTACCCTCAGGTTCCCAAGACCTCTCCTCAGGCCCACAGTTCTCCCAGTCAACAAGATAGAAACGTTTACCTCGGACGGTTCTAGAGGCAAGGATCTCTTTAACGGAGAAGATGTCGGAGGAGCCGGTGACCGGAGCAGGAGCGGTGACCTTGGGGGAAAAGCGATTAAGAACAAAGGGTTTGAGGAGAGAAACATGGAAGGAGTTGGGAATGCGAAGGGAAGGAGGAAGATGCAGTTTGTAGGACACGGAATTGATCCGAGCCTTGATCTTGAATGGGCCGAGGTAGCGGGGACCCAACTTGTAACTGGGGATGCGGAACCTAATGTACTTGGAGGAGAGCCACACCCTATCGCCAGGGGAGAATACCGGAGGAGGTCTTCTTTTGCTGTCAGCATGTTTCTTCATGCGAGAAGAGGCCAGGGCAAGCGACCTTTGGGTCTCTTTCCAGATGGACGACAGCTCCTGGGTGACTTCGTCTACAGCGGGGACTCCGGAAGAAGTGGGGATGGGTAGGGGGGGAAGAGGATGACGGCCGTAAACCACAAAGAAGGGTGATTGAGAGGAAGACTCAGACTCTTTCAAGTTATAAGAAAATTCGGCCCAGGGCAGGAGGTCAGCCCAGTCGTCTTGACGGGCCGAGACAAAGTGTCGCAGGTAGGCCCCAAGGATCTGGTTGACTCTCTCCACTTGTCCATTGGACTGAGGGTGGTAGGCAGAGGAGAAGTCTAGTTTGACTTTCAGTTGACTGCAGAGTGCTCTCCAGATTTCCAGATTTTAGACACAAATTGGACGCCTCTGTCCGAGACAATGTGGGATGGAAGTCCATGAAGACGGAAAATCTGAAGGAAGAAATGTTTTGCGAGTATAGGTGCCGAAGGAAGCCCTGGAAGCGGGACAAAATGTGTCATTTTGGAGAAACGATCCACGACCACCCATATGGTGGTGTGGCCGTGGGAAGGAGGGAGGTCCGTGATGAAGTCCATAGCTATGTGGGCCCAGGGTCGTTCAGGCACAGGCAGAGGGTGAAGAAGACCAGCAGGCTTCTGGTGAGGGGTCTTGTTACGAGCACATATGGCACAGGCCTGTACGAAGTCCGTCACATCCTTTTTTAAGGAGGGCCACCAGTAATACCTGGAAATCAGTTGGGAGGATTTCTTGATTCCAGGATGACCAGCCAGATGAGAGGAGTGACCCCATTTGAGGACCTGAAGCCGAAGACGTGGGGGGACCAAGGTTTTCCCAGGAGGGACTTGCAGTAGGGAGGCCGGGGCTGAAGAGATCAGACACTCAGGAGGTACAATGTGTTGTACAGGACACTCGGACTCAGAGGTATCGGTGGAACGAGAGAGAGCGTCAGCCCGGACATTCTTGTCCGCAGGACGGAAATGGATCTCAAAGTTGAAGCGGGCAAAAAACAACGACCACCTAGCTTGGCGTGGGTTTAATCGCTGAGCGGACTGGAGGTAAGAGAGATTTTTGTGATCAGTGAAGATCGTGATGAGATGAATGGACCCCTCAAGGAGATGTCTCCACTCCTCAAGTGCTAACTTAATAGCCAGTAATTCACGGTCTCCAATGGAATAGTTCTTTTCAGGGGGGGAAAAGGTCTTGGAGAAAAAAACCACAGGTGATGTTCTTGCCCTTGGAGTCTTTCTGGAGAAGCACGGCTCCAGCTCCCACAGAGGAGGCATCGACTTCCAGGAGGAACGGTTTGAGAGGGTCAGGCCTGGATAGAACGGGGGCAGCGGCAAAGACAGACTTGAGGTGGTTAAATGCCTCATCAGCTTGAGGAGGCCAAGACCTCGGATTCGCATTTTTTTTGGTTAGTGCCACAATAGGCGCGACAATGGTGGAGAAGTGGGAAATGAACTGGCGGTAATAGTTGGCGAATCTGAGGAAACGCTGGATGGCCCGTAGCCCAGTAGGACGTGGCCAGTTCAGGACGGCAGAAAGTTTCTCCGGGTCAATTTGGAGCCCTTGTCCAGAGACCAAGTAACCCAGGAAGGGAAGACTGCAGCGTTCAAAGAGACATTTCTCTAGTTTGGCGTAAAGACGGTTATCACGGAGCCGTTGGAGCACTTGACGGACATGAAGACGGTGCTCCTCCAAGCTAGAGGAGAAAATCAGGATATCATCCAGATAGACAACAACACAGGAGTACAGCAAGTCTCTGAAGATCTCATTCACAAAATCTTGAAAGACCACAGGGGCATTGCATAAACCAAAGGGCATGACGAGGTATTCAAAATGTCCGTCACGGGTGTTGAAGGCGGTTTTCCATTCATCGCCTTTACGAATACGGATGAGATTATATGCGCCCCGGAGGTCCAGTTTGGTAAAAATGCTTGCTCCGCGCAAACGGTCAAAAAGTTCTGAGATGAGAGGCAGTGGGTAGCGATTCTTCACAGTGATTTTATTAAGACTACGATAGTCAATGCAGGGACGTAAAGACCCGTCTTTTTTGGCGACAAAGAAGAATCCTGCTCCAGCAGGAGAAGAGGACTTGCGGATGAAACCTTTCTTGAGGTTCTCCTGGATGTACTGAGTCATGGCTTGTGTCTCCGGAATGGAGAGAGGGTAGATCCTACCACGGGACGGGGTGGTACCAGGGAGGAGATCAATAGGGCAATCAAAGGGTCTATGTGGCGGCAAGACCTCAGCTTGTTTTTTGCAAAACACATCGGAAAAGTCCCAGTAAGGCTTGGGAAGACTAGGCAGAGAGGCAGAGATGGAGACTTGTTTAATGGGCACCGCTTTGAGGCAATGCCTGTGGCAGGAAGGACCCCAACTTTTGACGTCCCCCGAGGACCAGTCGAGGGTAGGAGAATGAAGCTGGAGCCAGGGTAGGCCCAAAAGGATCTCAGAGGTACAATTGGGTAACACAAAGAAGTCAATCTTTTCATAATGGAGAACTCCAATTCTCATGAGGAGAAGTTCGGTGCGATAACGCACGATACAGTTCAGATTTTGACCATTTACCGAGGTGATGAAAACTGGTTTGGCAAGACGGGTGATAGGAACGTTGAATTTGTTGATAAGAGAGGCTTCAATGAAGTTCCCTGCAGAGCCGGAGTCCAAAAAGGCTACAGCGGAGAAAGAAAATTTCTTGGTCAGAGAAATCCTTACTGGAATGGTCAGACGTGGAGAGGAAGAATCCACACCTAGCAGCGCCTCTCCCACGTTAGCTAGGTGCGAGCGTTTCCCTGACGCTGAGGGCGGATAGAGCAGTCCTTTAAGAAATGGTCCGGGCTGGCGCAATACAGACATAGATTATGGTCTCGGCGGCGAAACCTCTCCTGTGTGGTCAGGCGAGATCGATCCACTTGCATAGCCTCCTCAGCGGGAGGCACAGGAACGGGTTGCAGAGGATTCTGGAAGAGAGGTGCCAGGCGAGGAAACCGCCTGACGCGAGCGAGGTCCTTCTCCTGGCGTAATTCTAAGCGTCTCTCGGTAAAACGCATGTCAATGCGGGTGGCCAGCTGGATTAGCTCAGACAGAGTAGCAGGAATCTCACGTGCGGCCAGCACATCTTTGACATGACTGGATAGGCCTTTTTTGAAGGTCGCGCAGAGGGCCTCATTGTTCCAAGAGAGTTCAGATGCCAGGGTGCGGAACTGAATGGCGTAATCGCCCACAGAAGAATTCCCTTGGACAAGGTTCAGGAGAGCCGTCTCGGCTGAGGAAGCCCGGGCTGGCTCCTCGAAGACACTACGAACTTCAGAAAAGAAGGCTGGAACTGAAGCTGTGGCAGGGTCGCCACGGTCCCAAAGCGGTGTAGCCCAGGCCAGGGCTTTATCAGATAGCAGGCTAACCACGAACGCCACCTTTGACCGTTCTGTGGGGAACTGGTCCGACAACATCTCCAGATGGAGGGAACACTGGGATAGGAACCCTCGGCACAGCTTGGGGTCCCCATTGAATTTGTCAGGAAGGGACAGGCGGATTCTAGCGGCAGCAGCTCGCGGTGGAGGAGATGTAGGAGCTGGCGGTGGGGCTGGCAGGAGCTGCTGTAACATAGCAGTCAATTGCACCAATTGCTGTCCCTGTTGAGCGACCACTGTGGTCAGATCCGAAAGGCTAGGCAGCGGGACCTCAGCGGGATCCATGGCCGGATCTACTGTCGCGTTCCGGGTACGGCGGGGAACAGGAGGTGGATCCCCTATGCCAATGGGGCGATAGCATGGGTTGTATTGGAGGACCGGTTCTAATGTTGCTACTGGTTTGCACCAGAGCCCGCCGCAAGGCGGGATGGACTTGTAGCGGCGGTAGCAACCAGGTCGTGTCTTCCAATAGCAACTCGACCCCACTGACAGCTGAGACAGGCGCAGTACACAAGGATTAGGCAGAGGCAAGGTCAAACGTAGCAAAGGGTCAAGGCAGGTGGCAAAGGTTTGTAGTCGGGGGCAACAGCAAAGGTCGGGATACACAGTAGGAGCAAAACACAAAACGCTTTCACTGGGCACTATCGGCAACTCAAGATCCGGCGAGGACAGGAAGGGGAAGTGGGTTTTTATTGGTTTTGGGTGAAAAACTGTAATTGGGCCAGGCACCAATTGATTGTGCGCTGGCCCTTTAACTGGAGGAAGACTCGCGCGCGCGCGCGCCTGGGGAGCGGGGGCGAGCGCACGCCGACGGAAGACTGCAGGGGACAGGTGAGAGGAGCGGGATGCGATCCCCGGGCAGACCGTGGATCGCATCCCGGAAACAAAGCAGCGCCTGTGGTCAGGGGAGCCGACCGAGGCGCTGCAGGGAAGAGAACGCCGTGAGCGCTCCAGGGTGGAGGAGGTACCCGGAGCGCTCGGCGTTACATACATTTACCTCTACAGTCACTTCTCGTCCTCTACAATCTTACAGTTTATGACTTGTGCCTCCAAAAATGTGGTATACCTTCTGCAATGCCATATTGGCAAGTAGTATATGGGGAGGACTACAAGATCCTTTTCCACACTGGTCAATGAACACAATAATCACATAAGGAAGGGTTTCAAGGGGCATATTGTTCCGAAACACTATGCCCATTACCACAATGGAGATCCCAAGGTAACCCTGTTTTTGGCAATTGACAGATATCACCTAGGAGTAGTGGGTCCATAAAAAGGGTTATCTCCCAGTCAGAGACCCGTTAAATTCTAGAGCTTGGATTTATTTCTCCATGTAGCATGAATGTGGAGTGGGATGTAAATGCATTTTTTAATAGTCAGTGACATCACCCTCTACAAATTACTTCTGTGTATACATATTTTCCTTGGTATGATGGCACATTTTATTTTTCCTTTGTATGCAATAAAAAAACATTTCAACTATAGAAGTACTGTATATATGCCTTTAAGATAACGTATGTGTACTGCTGTATTTGGGATATATTTTATTAGTAACTTTTTTAATAGTTTTATATAGGGGGAGTTCTACCTACCATTCTGTTCGACATTATTATCGATTCTCTATGTGTATTTTTTTCAACCAATACAGGGCAAACTCTTTTTTATTATTATTGGTGTTCTAAATTTTTCCTTGTTTCTCCCATACAGTTCAATATTTTCTATTTGGACCACTAGATGGCGTTTATGATAAATGTTTTTTTAGGAAGTTTTTATATCTTTTCCTGGCCGCGTGCTCAGTAGGAAGCAGGCTGGGAAACCTGAAGGCTTCACTGACGGTTTCCCTAAGTTGCAATGCTGGCACCTGCACCTGAGCCAAAAGATGAATCAGCTTCGGGGGGGGGGGGGGGGGGGGGGGGCGACATCACGGGATCTCTGGACAGATAAGTGTCCTTATATTAAAAATCAGCAGCTACATAATTTGTAGCTGCTGATTTTTTTTTTTTACATTTTAAGAGGCTGAAACTCCTCTTCAAGTTCCAGCCTCATTTCTGGTTTCCTCCCCCTGTTGGTTTGGTTATAAATGGAGCATGATGGTAGAGCATGGCATCCTTGCCCTGGATGACGTCAGATGTGACAAAATGCTTAGGGTGGAGCTAATGCTAATAATGTCGTCTTGCACCTCTACTAAAAAAAAAATATTGCCTAATATTTTTTTTTTTACTTCCAGTTAACTTTAAAGTGTTACTAAACCCAGTAATATGAAAATAGTTCATCTGCCCACCCACAGTGCCCACAGCTTATAAATCTTCTTTTTACATTAAAATACTGCCACTATATTCCTTTTTGGCTGATCTGTATAGCACAGTCACATGATAACATGCAGAGTTTGTCCAGAGCTGTGTGTACAGGTAGGAGGAGATTTCCACTACAGCCTGTATACACACCCACATGTGTGATTTCAATATCATGTGAGCTGGCTAGCTCTGAGAACAAGGAATTGTTCTCTCCAGCATAAAAGACACAACTGAGCATGTGCAGGTTGGCTACCCTGCCTGTGTGTTAGCTGGCCTTCCCCCAGATAGACAGTGCAGGAGGGAAGGATCAATGCATACAGGATAAAACAGGCTTTTTACACAATGCAGAGGATTAACCCCTTAAGTTCCACAGTGAGTATAACAAGCATGGTATTCTGCATATACAGACTGATTTTACTGTTCTGGGTTTAGTAACACTTTAAGTAACAATTTTCTCATGTTCTAAACATATTTCATATTTTATACAGTGTGAGCTTGATGGAAACATTGTAAGCCTTACAATGTAAAATCAGTCATATGACATGACATAGGAATAATGCTTCACCAATTCTTTTTTCTTATTAGCAGTAAAACACCAATGTCACAGATGCTGAAGACACTCTCATTAGGTAGTCAAAAAGAAGTCATGTGAATTAGACTTGATGCACACCTATGCATGCTGCTTTTGAGCGTTTCTGCAGTGCTTTTTGCGGTGCTTTCTGCGTTTTCTGACACGCGTTTTTACTGCGATTTTTCCACGAATTGCGTTTTTTTTTTACACTGTATATAGCTAGTTGCTTAGGAGGGGGCTGGGAAGCCGCCCGCCACTTTCTTAACAACCGATGAGTCATCAGTTGTTAGCGGGCTTCCCGCTGAATGTAAAAAAAAGTATTGCCAGCTAAAAAAAAAAAAAAAATCAAGAGAAAACACAGCTTGGGGTCCCCCCATGTCAAAATTAAAAAAAAAAAATGGCGTGGGGATCCCCCCAAAATCCACACCAGACCCTTATTGGAGCATGCAGCCTGGCAGGTCAGGAAAGGGAGGGGATGAGCGAGCGCCCCCTCCTGAACCATACCAGGCCCCATGCCCTCAACATGGGGGGATGGGTGCTTTGGGGCAGGGGGGGGGGGGCTCTGCACCCCCCACCCCAAAGCACCTTGCCCCCATGTTGATGGGGACAAGGGCCTCTTCCCGACAACCCTTGCCCAGTGGTTGTCGGGGTTTGCGGGCGGGGGGCTTATCGGAATCTGAAAGCCCCCTTTAACAAGGGGGCCCCCAGATTCCGGCCCCCCATGTGAATGAGTATGGGGTACATTGTACCCCTACCCATTCACTAAAAAAAGGAGTGTAGTGTTAAAAAATACAGTAGCCAATTTTTGACAAGTCTTTTATTAAAAATCTTCTTCTCCACTTCTTCCTCCGGTCTTCCTCCATCTTCTCCTGCATCTTCATCCTCCGGTCTTCTCCTTCTCCCCCTGCTACTTCTTCCGCTCTTTCTTCTTTGTCCCGTGTTCTTCCTCTGCCACCGCTCCCGCCAATGACCCTTCTCCGATGCTGCGTCCCGCTGATCTGTCAGCGCCGATGTCCTGCGTTTCTTAAATAACGATGGGGCGTGGCAATAGGATTGCAAAGATTTCCCTGCATTTCTGCAAAATGCATCAAAAAACGCATTAGTGTGAATCGAGCCTTAAGCCCCATACACACGGTCGGATTCTCCGATGGATTCTGTCCTATCGGACAATGTTGTCGGAGATTCCGACCGTGTGTAGGCACCATCGGACATTTTCCATCGGATTGGACAAAGTTGTATCTCCTGCTCTAAAAATTTTCCGACAACAAAGTCCGATCACACCAATTCCGATCGTGTGTAGCAAATTCCGACGGACAAAGTGCCACGCATGCTCAGATCACATTACAAGAACAAAGCTATTGGATACTAGCCTCTACGTAGTCCCGTCGTAGGCAACAAACGTCACCACGTTCAGAATGATCGGATTTTCCGACAACTTTGTCCGACCGTGTGTATGCAACACCAGTGTCGGACTAAATCCGTCGGACCAAATCCTATGGATTTGGTGGTCGGACTTTCCGACCGTGTGTATGGGGCTTTAGAGTGATAAAATCTGAAGTGGACATGCAGGAACCTTGGGGTGGAAATATGGCAAAAGAGAACATTCAATTTACTTCTAGGCCTATGCCCCTTCATCAGAGTGAAGGGTAAGGTACTGCAAGAGCCTTTGAAGAGGCTAGGGGAAGGACTGATATTCGCACACAAATAAACTGTCTGTGAGTGATGTTTATATGCAGTATGCACTCCTGGGTTGCACAACGAACTGTCAAAATCTAAGGGGCTCAAAAGGAATCAACAATAATGAGGGCATTTCAAATAAAGGATGGAGGAGAAGTGGAATCCTTTATCCTGCAATCACCTAACATAAGTTTCCCTGCCTGAACAGCTGAATAGTACTAAGATGTTACTTAGTGTTTGGGCTTGGCTGTTGACAGAAGCCTAGGGGTGTAAAATAAATAGCAGCAGGAGTAGCATGAGCTGATCATGCCAAAAATTGTGCAAACAAGATATTAATTTGAACCTGACAGGTGTCTCAGTTTGACAAGCTAACAGAAGTAGAAATAGGTGTACAAGTAATGTGAGCCAATCATTTTGACGATTGTACTTAGGGAAAGCAAGATATTACTTTAAACTCTAGTTTGGTCCTAGCAGGAGCCTTTGGGTGAAAGGTAACAAGAGTATGTGCCAGGGATACTAAATTATTGTTGTGTGTTTGGGCCTGGTAAGTGACAGGGTGGCAAAGTGACAAAAAACTTAGGTGTAGGTGCAGGAATGGGTTGAGCCACTTATTCCAAAAGTAGCCTGAGGTACTTATTTGAAAAATTGTACTAATGCTACAAAGTCATTGATTAGCATTTGAACCTGGCAGGTGGCAGAAGCCTTGTGGCAGCAAGATGTCAACAGCAGTAGGCATAGATAAACAGGTGGAGTGAGACACTTATTCCAAAACTATACTCGAAGGCAGTTGGCAAGCAAATACAGCACATGATGAAGCAATAGTAACTGCATGCTGCACTAAAATATAAAAACTGTAAGCCACAATCTAAAAGCTCTTTCTTTGTTTTAAAAATTGTCAAAAAACACTTTGTACAAAATTGTTACCACATGCAACGATCCTTTCTTCACGTGTTTCACACCTGCTGGCTTGCTCGCGGGGATACGGGAAGCTATCTATCCTTGTGAGCAAGCCAGCAGTGGTGAAACATTTCAAAGAATGTTGGTTTTGGGTGGAAACCATATCACATGCAGTCTTTTTCGAAAATTATTAAACATGTAAAGAAGAGCTACATTTTAGAGAGTGGCTTATATTTTGACGAAGAGTGGAGACCAGCAGTGGTAGCCACTAGCCAGCACACAGGTTGTTCGTGTGTCATGAAAGGAGCAAGTGTTGAATGGAGCCATGGGTCTGTGTATGTTATTGTTATGAAAGAAAAATTGCAGCTCAAAAAGCTCCAGGTCTGTTGAAGACACCCGCCCTATTACGATCCTGCAGGTGCTGGCTCTGCTCAAATCCTGGACAGCTGCAAACCACTAAAGGCATCGATTAAAAAATCCAAAAACAGTCAAATCTTGTGCATAGAAGACAGGGAAAACCAGCTAAATTTTAGAGTGTGGCTTACATTTTTTATATTTTTGACGGAGAGTGGAGACCAGCTGTTGTAGCCAGCACACGGGTTGTTCGTGTGTCATGAAAGGAGCAAGTCTTGAGTGGAGCCATGGGTCTGGGTATGTTCTTGTTATAAAGCACCCTGCACTACTTCTTACTGTAGCCCACTGGTGTAAATAGCTGATGCTGTAACCTCCACTCTGTGTCCAGTACACATTCCCTACAATTTGCAAAAAATATTTCCCTACACTACCATGCTTTTCCTACAATCAGTAACAAAATCTCTCTATACTGCCTGATCCCATAGCCACAGTGAACAGTGAGGAATACTGGAAAGAGGCTATGATTGATCCTATGGAGGTCACAATGCTCCCAGAAGCATTTTGGGAAACCAAACTCCCAAAATAATGTTGAAATCCAAATTCGGATTTCGCTGCAGACAGTAAAATCTGGTCTGAATTTAATATTTAAATTTCAGTATCCTCTCTAATTATGAGTATATTGTACTGTATGTTAAAATATAACTGTAGACATACAGTACCCAAAACAATACATTTTCTACTGGGAAGACAGTGTTGTACACATAGAAAACTGCTGAGGAATGGATATACAGTCATTGGTTTACTGGAAAAAGTATAAACTTCTGTTTTCTAGTTTTGCTACTTACAGAACTAGCTATCCTAATTCCCATGTTTCAGTTGCTTACCTGTTTATACCACAGAAATGTTTTCATCTTGGGCTGATCATCACATAGCTTTTACTTATAGAAGAATCATTTTGTATAACTGCATTTTATGATAATGGAAAAAAATGCTTTATATTTTTAATATCAATTTTTAGTATTCTAATTGTCATACCATACTGTTACTCATTTTAGTAATCACTTTTTTTTTTTAAAACCATAAAAATGTTATCAAATGAATCTGTTGAATTTTCTGCATACAGTATATCTATTGCAGGATTTTGTGTGTAAATGTCAGTTCCCAAATATTATTGCGCAGGTTTTTGCTTCTAAAAAAATCTCTTATTTCTGAATAGAGGTAACAGTGAGTTGCTATGAGGAATCTATCGAGGGTAGAAGAAATATTGATGCATGAGATAAAATACCAATTTGTGAGAAATCAGGGGTTTTAATAGTTAATTGTTCACTTCTTGTGAAATGGTTCCATGCCAATGCCATAGCTCCCAACTGTCCCTGATTTGAAACAATGTCCCTCTTTCCTCCTTATATGTCCCTCATTTTGGTCTAATATATACAGTTGTATATAATATATGCTTTTTATCTTTCAAAAAGTGTTTCCCAGTGCTAAACCTTTCATCCAATTTCTAAATTGTTGCATTTGTAAATTTCAAAAGCCAATATAAAGGAATGGTAGTGTTAAAAAAGCACTTCTGGGTCATGTACCTGTGCGCAGTGGCGTAGCTAGGGGGTGGCTTTTGGGGCTATAGCCCCGAATTTGGGAGTCTCTGCAGGGGTCCCAAAGGGGAGGGAAGGCTCTCTGGGGACCCTGATGTAAGTGGGGGGCTGTCTGGGGACCCTGATGCAAGGGGGGGACTCTCTGGGGACCCTGATTTTTGGAGGAGGCTCTCTGGGGACCCTGATTTAAGGGGGAGGCTCTCTGGGGACCCTAATGTAAGGGAGGCTCTCTGGGAACCCTGATGTAAGTGGGGGTCTCTCTGGGGACCCTGATGCAAGGGGGAGGCTCTCTGGGGACCCTGATGCAAGGGGGAGGCTCTCTGGGGACTCTGATGTAAGGAGGGGGCTCTATGGGGACCCTGATGTAAGTGGGGGGCTCTCTGAGGATATATATACACACACACACACGTATATTACTGTATATACATGTGTATGCTCGCCCAAGCGTAAGACTTTCTTTACTACTCTGCTATGAGCTTTAGCACCAGATCTTTTGTAGACCTATCAACGGCCCTGCCTGTGCATGATTTTTTTCTTAGGCTCCATGCGCCTTTCTTAGCAGGCCCTGCTCCCACTGTGATTGTACACAGCAGGTGCCAGTCAGCAAGTCCAGCGGATCTTTGTTTTTTAATGTAAAATATATGCAATAAAGACATGGTACTGCAGTGCAAAGAGCAACAAGCCTATTTCTGTGGGAAGGTAACAATAACTTTATAAAACCAAGAGCTCTTTCTGATTTACTTGCGATTCCTGGGCTGTTTTTGTTGTGCTATAGTGCAGTAATGAGTATTTCAGGCAGTCTTTATAACACAGATAATCTAAGCTGTTGGATATTTTTCTTGGAAGCAGATCTCAATCCTTAAGGCCCATACTCATGATCTGACTTTTTAAAAACAAATATGCAAATTACCTGTTTTAAGGAAAAATCCGACCATGTATACGATCCATCGGACAAACGTTTTTGTTTATATCAGACAAATGTTCGCTGTGCAAACAGACAAACTTTCCAGCAACAAAAGGTGCAAAATCCTATCGTGTGTACACAAGTCCACAGGACTTTAGTCCAAAGTACAAACACGCATGCTCAGAACCAATGCAAAAGATCAGACAACAATACAGAAGTTGACCAAAGGGTGGGGGTAAAGTGTTGAAAAACCACGTTATTTGGTGAAAGGTGGCTGAAAAAGTCCTGCCGTGTGTATGCAGAACAAGTTCACGGCCAACACCCTTTGGACAGAAATCCACAGAAAAGTTGTTTTGAAGTCCGATCGTGTGTATGAGGCTTTAGATAGGCGAAAGACTAAAGCCTCGTACACATGATCAGATTTTCCACCGGGAATTGTGTGATGACAGACTGTTGGCCTAAAATCCAACCATTTGTACGCTTTCCGTGGACAAATGTTGCATGGCACGCTTATAAATTTTCTGCGGACAAATGTCTATGGTCAGATTTTACGATTGTTTGTACACAAGTCCATCAGACAAAAGTCCAAAGTACAAACACGCATGCTCAGAAGAAAGGACGAGCCAGAAGAGGTCAGTCTTGTAAACTAGCGTTCGTAGTGGAGAATTAACATTGTGACGCAGCAAATTATTTTATTTTCTAGTGATATCAAGAATAATATTATGCTTGTTTTTTTTGGGGTTTTTTTTGGGCACATTACCGCAACACCATTATCCCGTAGTTTTTAAGATCAAAGATACAACTATGTTGGTGTCCCTTGTTAATTTTACATTGTATTTTTTAAAATGTAACTGCCTATTCCCAAATGGTCATTTGAAGTATTATTCTACACAAATTTTTGTGCATTAACCACTTGACCACTGGGCACTTAAACACCCTTAATAACCAGACCAATTTTCAGCTTTCGGTGCTCTCACATTTTGAATGACAATTACTCAGTCATATAACACTGTACCCATATGACATTTTTGTCCTTTTTTTCACACAAATAGAGCTTTCTTTTGGTGGTATTTAATCACGTTGGGTTTTTTATTTTTTGCGCTATAAAAGAAAAAAGACTGAAAATTCGGTAAAAAAAATGAATTTTTTTCTTCGTTTCTGTTATAAAATTTTGCAAATTTGTAATTTTTCTTGATAAATTTTGGCCAAAATTTATACTGCTACATATCCTTGGTAAAAATAAGTACAAAATAAGTACAAATTGGGGTATATTATTTGGTCTTTGTGAAAGTTATAGAGTCCACAAGCTATGGTGCCAATATCTGAAAATTGATCACAACTGAACTACTGACGGCTCATTTCTTGAGACCCTAACATGCCATAAAAGTACAAATACCCCCCAAATGACCCCTTTTTGGAAAGAAGACATTCCAAGATATTTAGAAAGAGGCATGGTGAGTTTTTTGAAGTTGTAATTTTTTCCCACAATTCTTTGCAAAATCAAGATTTTTTTTACTTTTTTTTTTTTTTTTTAACAAAATTGTCATATTAGCAGGTTATTTCTCACACACAGCATATGCATACCACAAATTACACCCCAAAACACATTCTGCTATTACTCCCGAGTACGGCGATACCACATGTGTGAGACTTTTACACAGTGTGGCCACATACAGAGGCCCAACATGCAGGGAGCACCATCAGGCGTTCTGGAGCACCCAGGACAATTCTGACATTTCTCTCCTACATGTAAAAATCATCATTTATTTGCTAGAAAATTACATAGAACCCCAAAACATTATATATGTTTTTTTAGCAAAGACCCTAGAGAATACAATGGCGGTCGTTGCAACTTTTTATCTAGCATGGTACTTGCGCAGCAATTTTTCGAACGCGTTTTGTGCTTTACAACAAACAAAACTGTAAATTTAGCCCAATGTTTTTGCATAATGTGAAAGATGAAGTTACGCCGAGTAAATAGATACCTAGCATGTCACCCTTCAAAATTGCAGACGCTCGTGGAATGGCACCAAACTTCGCTACTTAAAAATCCCCATAGGCCGCGCTTTAAAAAATTTTACTAGTTACATGTTTTGAGTTACAGAGGAGGTCTAGGGCCAAAATTATTTACAGACTTACATATGCGTTCACTTCTGCATGCGAGCACACGGGGACAGGGGCGCTTTAAATTTATTTTTTTTTTTTTTTTATTGTTCATTTTACTTTATTTATTTTAGTTTGACACTTTTTTCCCCCAAAAAATTGTTTTGATCACTTTTATTCCTATTACAAGGAATGTAAACATCCCTTGTAATAGGAATATGGCATTACAGGTCCTCTTTACAGTGACATATGGGGTTAATAAGACCCCACATCTCACCTCTAGGCTGGAAAGCCTGAAATAAAAAAAAAAAAACGATCCTGGCTTCGATCGTAGCGAGTATTGCATGGTATCGCAGGGTATCGCATGGTATCGCAGAATATAGCATGGTATTGCAGAGTATCGCAGGGTATGGCAGAGTATGGCAGGGTATGGCAGGGTATGGCAGAGTATGGCTGGGTATGGCAGAGTATCGCTGGGTATGGCAGAGTATCGCTGGGTATGGCAGAGTGTCGCTGGGTATTGCAGGGTATGGCAGAGTATTGCAGGGTATGGCAGAGTATTGCAGGATATGGCAGAGTATCGCAGGGTATGGCAGAGTATCGCAGGGTATGGCAGGGTATGGCAGAGTATGGCTGGGTATGGCAGAGTATCGCTGGGTATGGCAGAGTATCGCTGGGTATGGCAGAGTGTCGCTGGGTATTGCAGGGTATGGCAGAGTATTGCAGGGTATGGCAGAGTATTGCTGGGCATGGCAGAGTATTGCTGGGTATGGCAGAGTATTGCATGGTATGGCAGGGTATCGCATGGTATGGCAGGGTATGGCAGAGTATCGCAGGGTATGGCAAAGTGTATCGCAGGGTATGGCAGAGTGTATCGCAGGGTATGGCAGAGTGCATCGCAGGGTATGGCAGAGTGTATCGCGGGGTATGGCAGAGTGTATCGCGGGGTATGGCAGAGTGTATCGCAGGGTATGGCAGAGTGTATCGCAGTGTATGGCAGAGTGTCGCAGGGTATGGCAGAGTATCGCAGGGTATGGCAGAGTATTGCAGAGTATGGCAGGGTATGGCAGAGTATTGCAGGGAATGGCAGGGTATGGCAGAGTATCGCAGGGTATGGCAGAGTATCGCAGGGTATGGCAGAGTATCGCAGGGTACTGCTGGGTATCCATCCATCCATGCTCAGCCATCCCTCCATACCCTGCAATACCCAGCAATACACTGCAGGCTATTGTTGTGTATTGCAGGGTATGGAGGGATGGCTGAGCATGGATGGATGGATCGGTGGTGACTGCAGGGCAGGCTGTGGGCACTACAGATCCCGCCCACAGCACTGCTGCCACCGATCCCTCCCCCTCTCCTCTCACACTGTACCGATCTGTACAGAGAGAGGAGGGGAGAACAACCGGCGTCATCAAATGACGCCGGTTTGTTTACATGTGATCGCTCCGTCATTTGACGGAGCGATCACGTGGTAAACGGCCGCGATGTGCGGATGTTCTCGAGTGCGCGCCCCTGGGTGCGCGCAATAGGGGAATTCTGGGAGGACGTCATATGACGCCCTCCCAGAGTTAAGCAACCGCCCTGTAGCCGTTTTTCGGCTATGGGCCGGTTGTGAAGTGGTTAAAAAAAGAAAACAAATAAAATTAGACATGCTATCTGCCAATAGAACTTAACCAAAAAGTGCATTCTATGCATCAAAAAATATAGAAAATATAACAAATCAAATCATTATTCAACCAAAAAACAAAATAAAAAGCCTCATCGGGATATAATTCCGAAAATAACCCGGATTATTCTCCTGGAGCTCCCGCAGCAAAGGCATATGACATAATTGGTCACGATTAATAAAGCAACCAATTTTTGTTCCACGATATTTTGCTGCTCCTGTTTCTGGGCTGTACTTGGGTCAAAGCAATAACTCCAAGGCCAATAATAAATAACACGTTATCTCCTCCGATTCCGCAACATGTCTGGTTGACAAACGGTCGTCCAGAAACAAACTGAAAAGCGTGAAATGAAAAGCGCGAATCAACACTCACTAAACTTCTACTAACACGAAATTAGCAGAAGGAGCCCAAAGGGTGGAGCCTGACAATTGAACTTCCTCTTTATCGGCTCATAGTGCGTCTAGTACGTCACTACGTTCGTGTTTGTTGGCAGACAATTGTGTACCATTTGTATGCAAGACAAGTTCCCGGCACACGCCCTTCGGACAAAAGTCTGATGCTTTGTCTGCGGAAAATCTGATCGCGTGTATGAGGCTTTAAGGTTTACAACTTACTGCACGTGTTGCTATCAGTATCAGGTAGGGTAAGGATCACCACTATTTCTACCAATTTTTAGAACCATGCAAGGAAAGACTTGCCTCAAGTTCTCAGGAAAATAACTGTTTGTCTATGGCCACCTAAAGCTGTTCCTAGTTAAAAAAAAAAGTGGATTTATGTAGTATTCTCCTTTACCACCTATAGATAAGATGTTTTGAAATCATGGCAGAGCCACCTCTAAAATGAATTGCCTTTAGCATTTTGTATAGCTTCAGAGACAGAAAACCCATTTCAGGGAAACAGTTGACAGAGTAAGAACACATCTGGTCCACTAATACAGACAAATCATTTGTGCATAGCTTGGAAGGGTATTGAGAGCTACTGTAGCCTTCCCTGCAAAACTATCCCAGGTGCAGAAGCCTTACAGATAATTACTTCATTTTAAAAGGTTGCTGAGTCTAGCAATCACAAACATGAATGTCACGGACCTATCTGAGGATATTTTTTTCCAGCTGGGCTTAGGGTTTGTGCATCTGCTAATCTGTCTCCGGGGATTGTGTTGTCTCCTTACACAGCTTATTAATTGCATGGGTGTTTTCACCAAGCCTAAGTTGCTAACATGCACCAAATGAATATCCGCTTTCTAACTATATCATCAAAATTCCTAGATGTTTAAAGACAAAAAAAAATTAAAAATTAGATGAACAGGGATTATATCACATGGGAATAGTTTAATGTATGGCTAAAATTATTATATACCATTTGCACAACTAGAAATGTTAATCCCCAATGTAACAATTTATCAAGACAGAAAATAAAATACTTTGTATACATTTGTTTTCATTACATGATTTTTTTATATATTAATAAGCTGTGAATGTTTTTAAATAGAACATCGGACATACTGTATATTGTAGCAATACACAACACAGAAGCAGCCAATACATTGCCAAATGTTCCAAAGCAACAACAAATAATCTAAGCACTGTTTGACTGAACATGCACTAGGTTGAGACATCTTGGCAATTCAATAATGCCTTAACGACAGTTTTTTGGTGGTAGCTTCCTATAGAACTACCTGCGTCTATTGCAGGCAAGCATTTGTGCTTATTTCAGTAACATTACCAACATAGGGTGATAAATTCAGGTAGTTCTAACTACCACTACTTTAATCCCTTTGCGCTGGTGCCTCCCGCAGATGCCAGGGGGTTTATGATAATGTGACCACCGTGATTAGATGCCACGGCGATCACAAGATCTGAAAGCTTTCGTTAGTCACCAGTAACTGTGCCGGGAGCATGCAGGGCGCACACTCTCGGCACAGCTGTGATCAATGCCAAGGCCCACCTGCCGAGAGGCTGCATATTTGCATACTGTCAGCGCCTAGGGGTTAAGAACATGTTGTAATAACAGATTCTATAATAACTGCTGTCAGTTTGCTGATTAGGAAACTGAAGGTAATTTAGACCAGCTCTGTGCTGCTGTATAGAGGTAGACCAGTGCTCAGAGTGGGGCATGTCATGTTGTGACAACTTCCCGCACAGAGTTCTATCCCCATTTAGCTGAATGTAAACAAGGTGGCGAGGGATAGTGAGGATATCATTACCTAAATATGGAAATGTCCATATTTAGGAATTGTCTTGAGTCCCTGTGTGGGTGGAGCCTGATGAGGAAATGAGAGGCTAGTTCCTTATCAGGTCCATCTTACTTTTGATAGACAGTGGATGAAAGGGGGTGGATGTGAAAGCTGCTGTTGGACTTGTGGTGGCAGGTTTAGATATAGAGTAATCAAGATGATGATGGCCAGCTTTATTTTGTCACGTTACCAGTAATAAAATGTTTAGAATAAAAGGGTAACTAGTGCGCTCAACCAAAAATGAAGGTAGAAACTATAAAAGGAAAGCAGCCGACATATAAGTGATCTCACACTTGCAAAGAGGTAAATAAAATATGGGGTATGTGGCGCTAACCCCTATATAAATAATCTATAAATTTCGAAATATCCAAAAGATGGGTGACCTTTGACAAATATGTAAATTATACTGCATAAATAAATGAGAATAAAAATACATACAATTCCTCAGTAATGGTAAAATTTGGGTAAAATTGTGAATATAAAATATAAAATGTGCTTGAAAGTGACCAATAAACGTGCTAAAATAAAATCTTCAATAAAAATTAGACGTGCTAAAATATAAATATGCGTCCTGGGATAAAAAACGGTATTGGTAATGGAATAAAGGAATCCAATAAAATAATGATAGGTCTAAAATCAATACGCAGAAAATCTTCTGTAGACCTATAAAATCAATAAAGACTAAAGTGCACAGTGCAACGTGCAAGATGTGAAAATAAAGAACCGATGAATGGTTCTGAAAGTGCAGAATAAATATATAAATGAACTTGCATTAATATCCCAAAAAATTGTAACAGAGTGACTATACAGATGATTTAAACGAAATCACTGTAGGAATAATATGACAAGTGACACCAGAATAAGGCGACAACAAAAAAAATATTAAAAAATAAAAATAAAAACTGATGCACTACAAGTCCCAGCTTGTAATAAAAATTGCATAAATTACGAAAAAAACAATTGAGTCCACAATCCGTAATAATACTAAGGAGCAGAGGCTCTTTAGTATGTGCAAATGTAGAAGAAATTTCAGGAGGCTTTGTGTTAATCACAGTTATAATCCGTGCAGAAAGTGCTCCGTGCTGACTTCAGGGGTGCACCCCACTATTTCCCCCAGCCTCTCACCTCTATTAGCGGCCCCTACAGGCCTAGTATAGCAGATAGCCTCTAAGGTGGCAAGCCTGGTATCTCTCCTGGTGGGTCCTCCTTCCTATTGGCTCCTATGGGCTCTCACTCCGATCCTCATAATCTATCCACAGGGCACTCCAGGGGGGAAGGGGTCACTCCCAAATCGGGTTGGCATGAAAGGGTTAAGGGTACAAGAAGAAAGCGCTCCAATGTGTAGTAATTTGAAATAAATTTAATAGAACAAAAATATCCACACACATTTAAAATCACTTAGATCCACACAGCATGGGCGAACTTCCGGTTGCGGCCGCAAACCGTAAGTAAACAATAGGCACCTGACTTCCTCCCTCACGCGTATCGTCACCGCACACGTTAATAAAAATGTTTATTATATACATAAGACATATGATACACTTAAAACAATGTGGTAGAAAATAAGCTAAAGCTAAACACCTCTCTATTGCTTACTTTATTTTCCACATTCAAAAAGTATAATGAAAAGACCACAATTATATAAAATGAAAAAGCAGTCTTGCAATCAACCTTAGGTTGCCCATAAAGCATTCACCTAAAATCTAAACAGGGGCACCATAGTTAGTAAATCAGTAAGTTGGAAGTGTAGTGTTATCACGTTGGATAACTATAGCAGGGAAATGATTGCTCCTACACATTTGGGAGTCAGAATTATGACAGCACAACACGTAAATATGTAGTGTTATACCGTACTAAGTGAAATATGTGGAAATATTACCTATAGAACAGAAGCAATAAATCCAAATGACAAGCTCCACCCATCGCGACCCATGTGACCCGGAAGTGTGGGTGTTCATTTTGAGAGTTTCCTGGCAAACCTTTTTATCTATGCTAAATTGAATTGCGAGATTACGGTTAGGCTTGAGTGTGACCACTATAGAAGATCTGGCCTTATTTTGGAGTGCTCTTAGAGGATTTTTGGTCCTATATACCCTGCAGAGGTTTTTTCTGCCTGCTGGTTTGATCATCCTATCAATAGGTGGTCCCTACCATCTGGTAAGTGTCCCTGCTCACTGGGTGTGGAGTATCATTAGAAGTCCTGCATGATCACTTGGTGGTGGATTACCTGCTTTGATGTTTTTCCATATGGACTATATATATATATATATATATATATATATATAGTGAGCAAAATTATAAACTCAACACTTTTGTGTTTGCCCCTATTTATCATGAGCTGAACTTAAAGATCTACGACTTTTTCTATGTACACAAAAGGCCTAATTCTCTCAAATATTGTTCACAAATCTGTCTAAATCTGTGTTAGTGAGCACTTTTCCTTTGCTGCGATAATCTATCCACCTCACAGGTGTGGCATACCAAGATGCTGGTAAGACAGCATGATTATTGCACAGGTATGCCTTAGGCCGGCCACAATAAAAGGGCACTCTAAAATGTGCAGTTTTATTGTATTGGGGGGGTCAGGGGGGGTCCGAAAACCAGTCAGTATCTGGTGTGACCACCATTTGCTTCAAGTAGTGCAGCACATCTCCTTCGTATAGAGTTGATCAGGTTGTTGATTGTGGCCTGTGGAATGTTGGTCCATTCCTCTTCAATGGCTGTGCAAAGTTTCTGGATATTGGCAGGAACTGGAACACGCTGTCGTATACGCCGATCCAGAGCATCCCAAACATGCTCAATGGGTGACATGTCCGGTGAGTATGCTGGCCATGCAAGAACTGGCGTGTTTTCAGCTTCCAGGAATAGTGTACAGATCCTTGCAACATGGGGCCATGCATTATCATGCTGCAACATGAGGTAATGGTTGAATGAATGAATGAATGAATAATTTGTATAGCGCTAACAATGCGAACTGAATCGCCTCAAGGCGCTGTATTGGTGCTTTGTTGTCAAACTTCTTAGAAGAGGTAGGTCTTGAGTTTTTTCCTGAAGGCCTGATGGTTTTCTTCCATGCGGATGTTGGTAGGTAGAGCATTCCATAGCCGAGGTCCTTGGACAGCGAATCTCCGCTCCCCCTTTGATTTGTAGCGGGATTTGGGAATGATGAGGAGGTTTTGGTTAGATGATCGAAGACTGCGATTGGGTGTGTAGTGTTTTATTTTCTCAATTGGGTATTGAGGAGCGACTCCATGTGTGCATTTGTGGGTGAGGCAGAGGGTCTTGAATGTGATCTGATTCTTTACGGTTAGCCAATGTAGGGTCCTCAGGGAAGGGGAGATGGATTCCCAGGTTTTTTTTCCTGTTATCAGCCTTGCTGCAGTGTTTTGGATAAGTTGTAAGCGCGCAAGTTGATATTGGGGTAGTCCTATGTAAAGGGAGTTTGCGTAGTCAAGTCGTGAATTAATGATTGTTCCAACTACCACTGCTTTGTCCTCCTTTGGAATGAAGGGGATGAGTCTGCGTAGCAGGCGGAGCAGATGGTGAGAACCACTGACTACTGCTCCTATTTGTGCATCCATTGACATTTCTGAATCAAAAATCACTCCGAGACTCTTGGCCTTGGTGCTTGGGGGGATGGTCTGTCCAAAGATGGTGGGTAGTGACCAAGGGATCTTGGTCCGGAAATTTTGATTTGTGTGCAGGATAAGAAGCTCTGTTTTTGATTCGTTGAGTTTCAGGGAGCTAGTGGTCATCCAGTCGTCTATCAAGGTGAGGCATTTTTCTAATTGCTGATGATGGTATTTTCGTCCGGTGATACGAAAATATAATTGCGTGTCGTCAGCATATGAGTGGAAGAAGAGGTCTGATCTTCTGATTATTTTAAGGAGTGGGCAGATGTATATGTTGAAGAGCACTGGCGACAAAGGTGATCCTTGAGGGACTCCACAAGAGATTGCCCGGGTTTCCGAGGTGAATCCTCCTAGTTTCACTGTCTGAGAGAGATTTCCTAAGAAGGACGCGAACCATTGTAGCTCTGAGTCTGTGACTCCTGCTACTTCTGTGAGGCGGATGAGTAGAGTATTGTGGTCCACTGTATCAAACGCTGCACTGAGGTCCAACAGTACCAGGAGACATGATTCTCCGTCATCTGCTGCTTCGAGGGCATCGTCCCATATCTTGAGGAGTGCTGTTTATGTTCCATGGCCTGGGCGGAAGCCTGATTGTAGAGGGTCCAGGAGTTTGTGTGTGTCCAGGTGGCTTTGAATCTGTTGTACTACAGCTTTTTCCATAATCTTGGAGATGGTGTTAAGGCTTGTTATCGGTCTGCAGTAGTTAGGGTCCTGAGGGTCGAGGTTGTGTTTCTTTAGTAGGGGTTTGATGATCCCTTGTTTGAGGGTGTCCGGAACAATCCCTTCTTTAAACGATTGATTTATAAGGTGAGTTATGGTGGGAGCCAAGATGTCGGAACATTCTTTCAGGAGTCTTGTGGGGATGATGTCAATTGGTGATGTACTGTCTCGAAGGATTTTGATGATGTTTTTGGTGGTGTCCATGGTGATTGGGGTCAGAGAGAACTTCGGTGATTGTGGCATGTTTGTGTCGATATCTTCTTTTTGCTTTGGTTGACTGAGGTTGGTTGTTTTTTTCTGATGGATTGTTTTCCGGATGTTGTCGATTTTGTCGATGAAAAAATTTGATAATTCATTGCAGAAATCTTTGGCTTTGTTTGCTGGGGGCTCCAAGCATACCGGGTTCATTGATTGAGCGACTATTTTAAAAAGTTCCCGAGGGCGGTTTAAGGCCGATGAGATGGTATTTGAGAAATAATCTTTTTTAGCTTTGAAGATTGCTTTGTGATAGTTCTCTGTGAGTCCTTTGTAGTTTGTGTGGTTTTCCTTGGTAGGGTTTCTTCTCCAGGCTCTTTCAGCTCTTCTGCGTTCTTGCTTGAGTAGAGTGAGAGAGCCATTAAACCATCCCGAGTTTTTTCTCCGGATGAGTGTTCTGCGTTTTGGAGCCACTAAGTCTGCTGATTGTAGTAATACCTTGTTTAGGGAGCTAAGTGTTTGTTCCGCTGAGTGGCTTAAGTTCAGCATTGCTATTTTGTTTGATAAAGTGGTTTTGAAGGTTTCGGAGTGTAGTTTCTTCTGCGATCTGGTCCAATGAGTTGTTCTTGCAGGTTTCTGTTTTTGGTGGGTGGTATTAGCGGAGATATTGAATTTGATGGCGTGGTGGTCTGTCCATGGTAGTGGTATGTTGTCCTGTATGTTGATGTCCATATTTTGTTTGAAGATGAGGTCCAGAGTGTGTCCTGAACCATGTGTGGGAGTCTTTATCAGGTGCTGGAGACCCAGTTCTTCCAGTTGGTTGATGCATGCGGTCGCAATAGGGTCTTTGGTAGAGTTTGCCCAGAGGTTAAAGTCCCCAAGTACCAGGAAGTTTTTGGATTTCAGGGTGTGTATTGAAATGAATTCCGTGAGGGGTGTAAGAAGATTGGTCTTTGGTCCTGGTGGTCTATAGCAAAGTAGAATGTGAGTGGTGTCATGGGGTGTTGATTGAAGATGTAGCGTCAGTGTCTCCATAAAAGACACTGAGTTCTGCAAAATTGGTTTGGTGAGCACAAGGTGAGATTTAAAGATCACTGCTAGGCCTCCTCCTTTTTTTCCTATCCGATGTTCAGTTAGGATCCTGTAGTTCTCCGGCACCAATTCGGTTAGGATGGTGTTGCAGACGGGAGTTAGCCAGCTTTCCGTGATGAAGAGGCAATCTATGTTGTTTTGGGTGATGAAGTCGTGTACTTCCAGTCTGTGTTTGGCTGCAGACCTGGTGTTGATCATGGCGCATACTAATTGTTGTGGTTGACTTGGTATCTTCCTGTGTTTGATGGTTGATTGTAGGTCGGTCTTTAGTAGTTGTTCTTTTCGTAGGATTTTTTGAATGGAGGCTGGCAGTGTTGAGGTGGTATTCCTTAGCCTGTGAAGAACTTCTGCTGAGTATTTGAAGTGGCACATGGCGAGATGATGAAGTTGATGGTGCTAGGATGACTGAGTTGATGATCCTGATCCAGGTTTTTTCCTGTTGTCCGTCTGGTTGTCAGCCTTGCCGCGTATAGTATAAACTATTAGTAGCGCGCAAGTTGACCTTGGGTATCCTATGTGGTGTAGTCGAGTCGCAAATTACCCACTTCAGCCCCGGACCATTTGGCAGCCAAAGGACCAGAGGTCTTTTTTCAATTTCGCACTGCACTACTTTAACTGGTAATTGCGCGGTCATGCAATTTTGTAACCAAACGAAATTTGCGTCCTTTTCTTCCCACAAATAGAGCTTTCTTTTGATGGTATTTGATTGCCTCTGTGATTTTTATTTTTTGCGATATAAACGGAAAAAGAGCGAAAATTTTGAAAAAATAAGAGATTTTCTACTTTTTGTTATAAAAAAAATCTAATAAACTCAATTTTAGTCAAACATTTGGGCCAAAATGTATTCAGCCACATGTCTTTAGTAAAAAAAATGCCAATAAGCGTATATTTATTGGTTTGCGCAAAAGTTATAGCGTCTACAAACTAGAGTACATTTTCTGGAATTTACACCGCTTTTAATTTATGACTGCCTATTTCATTTCTTGAGGTGCTAAAATGGCAGAGAAGTACAAAACCCCCCCAAATGACCCCATTTTGGAAAGTAGACACCCCAAGCTATTTGCTGAGAGGCATGTTGAGCCCATTGAATATTTTTTTTTTTAGTCCCAAGTGATTGAATAAAGACAAAAATAAAAAAGATTTTTTTTTTTTTTCAAAAAGTTGTCACTAAATGATATATTGCTCACACATGCCATAGTTATATGTGGAATTGCACCCCAAAATACATTTTGCTGCTTCTCCTGAGTATGGGGATACCACATGTGTGGGACTTTTTGGGAGCCTAGCCGCGTACGGGGCCCCGAAACCCAAGCACCGCCTTCAGGATTTCTAAGGGTGCAAATTTTTGATTTCACTCCTCACTACCTATCACAGTTTCGAAGGCCATAAAATGCCAAAATAGCACAAAACCCCCCCAAATGACCCCATTTTGGAAAGTAGACACCCCAAGCTATTTGTTGAGAGGCATGGTGAGTATTTTACAGCTCTCATTTGTTTTTGAAAATGAAGAAAGTAAAGAAAAAAAATTTTTTTTTTCTTTTTTTTTTCAATTTTCAAAACTTTGTGACAAAAAGCGAGATCTGCAAAATACTCACCATACCTCTCAGCAAATAGCTTGGGGTGTCTACTTTCCAAAATGGGGTCATTTTGGGGGGTTTTATGCCATCTGGGCATTCCATGGCCTCCGAAACTGTAATTGGCAGTGAGAAGTGAAATAAAAAAATTACACCCTTAGAAAGCCTGAAGGCGGTGCTTGGTTTTTGGGGTCCCGTACGCGGCTAGGCTCCCAAAAAGTCCCACACATGTGGTATCCCCGTACTCAGGAGAAGCAACAGAATGTATTTTGGGGTGTATTTCCACATATGCCCATGACATGTTTGAGCAATATATCATTTAGTGACAACTTTTTGTAAAAAAAATATATATATATTTTTTTTTTTTTCATTATTCAATCTCTTGGGACAAAAAAAAAAAATATTTAATGGGCTCAACATTGCTCTCATCAAATAGCTTGGGGTGTCTACTTTCCAAAATGGGGTCATTTGGGGGGGGTTTGAACTGTCCTGGCATTTTATGCACAACATTTAGAAGCCTATGTCACACGTCACCCACTCTTCTAACCACTTGTAGACAAAGCCCTTTCTGACACTTTTTGTTTACATGAAAACATATTTTTTTTTTGCAAGAAAATTACGTTGAACCCCCAAACACTATATATAATGTTAAAGCAAAGGCCCTACAGATTAAAATGGTGGGTGTTGCATTTTTTTTTTCCACACAGTATTTGCGCAGCGATTTTTCAAACGCATTTTTTGTGGAAAAAATACACTTTTTTTTATTTTAATGCACTAAAACGCACTATATTGCTAAAATTTTTGATGAAATAAAAAATATGATCTTAGGCCGAGTACATGGATACCAAACACGACATGCTTTAAAATTGCGCACAAACACGCAGTGGCGACAAACTACATACATTTTTAAAAGCTTTTAAAAGCCTTTACATGATACCACATTAGATTCACGGAGGAGGTCTACTGCTAAAATTACTGCCCTCGATCTGACCTTCGCGGTGATACCTCACATGCATGGTGCAATTGCTGTTTACATATGACGCCAGACCAACGCTTGTGTACGCCTTTGCGCAAGAGAAGGGGGGGCAGGGGTGCTTTTTTTTTTTTTTTTTTTGTTTTTTTTTTTTATTTATTTAGCTTTTTTATTTTATTTTTAAACTGTTCCTTCCATTTTTTTTCTTTGTTATGATTTTTATTGTTATCTCAGGGAATGTAAATATCCCCTATGATAGCAATAGGCAGTGACAGGTACTCTTTTTTTGAAAAAATTGGGGTCTATTAGACCCTAGATCTTTCCTCTGCCCTCAAAGCATCTGAGCACACCAAGATTGGTGTGATAAAATGCTTTCCCAATTTCCCAATGGCGCGGTTTATATCCGGGAGGGGGGACATTCCCTCCCACTGCTTGTAAAAGCAGTCTAGAGGCTAATTACCCGCTAGAATTGCTTTTACATGAAAGCCGATCACTGGCTGAAAAGAATGATACCAAGATGATACCTAAACCTGCAGGCATCATTCTGGTATAACCATTCAAAGTCCAGCAACATACTGGACATATATTGTAATCTTTTTTTTTTCATGCAGCCTCTTGGCTGAACGAAAAAAAGAGATTGATTGGTGGGTATGCCCACCATTAGAATACCTCCCTTCATCCACCCACTTCTAATGATGGGCATACATGCACCATTTATATATGCCGATGCATGGGGGCATCCTCCCGCAAAAGTTATGCCGTGTACACACGGTCGGAATTTCGACCGTATGTACGTGGCATTAGGAGCCAATCGCTCCTCCCCCCCCCCCTGCTGCCCCCATGCTTCGGCATATATGCTCTTTTTTTTAACTGTGGTGGTGAAATCACCTCCTACAGCGTTGGAGTCGCGGCTTTATGTATCGTGGGAGCAAACGCTGTTGCTGTCAAGATAAATAAATCCGCGTTGCAACTGAATGGCGCACCTGAAAACAAAAAAATGCTTAACACTAAAACACAGTAAACAAAATTACATACCTGAAAAGCAAGCATGATAAAACATGATAAAACATAATAAAACATTGCAGAATAGAATGGAGTAAAAAAAGAGCAACAATAGAGAGAGAATAGAGTGAGAGAGAGAACAATAAAACGACAACTATTTTTTTTTTTTTTTGAGATTCACAGGTAAAAAAGCTCCTGACTGAAGCGACTGAATCAAAACGCTACCACAAAAAAAATGTTAGCGATCGCAGGGATCAGGCCTGACTCTGCGAACGCTGCAGTTATGTGTGCTTAGTGTTTTGTAAGTGACAGTGATCGATCGATACTGCACTTGGGTGGGCTGGGCTGGGCGGAGGGGGAAAACGCAGGTGCTAGCAGGTATCTGGGCTGATCCCGCTAACAATGCGGTTTTTTTTGGAACCCTAAACTGCTGGGACGCTAGTATAGATCTGATCAGATCAGATATTGATCTGTTCAGATACTGTACCACTAAGGGAGGTGTATGCTTTGCGCGTGGGTGTTTGCGGTACTGGCACTAACCTGGGGCGACGCAGACCTTATTTGACCCTAAGGCTACTTTCACACTGGAGCGGTGGGGGCGCTGGCGGTAAAGCGGCGCTATATTTAGCGCCGCTTTACCGGCGTTTTAGCGGCGCATTGCGGCCGCTCGCGGGGTGTTTTTACCCCCCGCGAGCGGCCGAAAAAGGGTCAATACCGCCCGCAAACCGCCGCTGTAGCGGCGTTTTGCGGGCGGGTTCGGCGCGCTCCCCCATTGTTTTCAATGGGAGCGGGCGCTATAGGAGCGGTAAATATACCGCTCCTATAGCGAGCCAAAGATGCGGCTTGCAGGACATTTTTGAGCGTCCTGCAAGCGCACCGCTTCAGTGTGAAAGCCCTCGGGCTTTCACACTGAAGGAACAGCAACAGCTGTTTCGGGTCGGTTTGCAGGCGCTATTCTTAGCGCAATAGCGCTTGCAAACCGCCCCAGTGTGAAAGGGGCCTAAAACCTAATTGATATCACCCGCCGGGCGATCAGGGGGTTAAACCGTTATTGGGTAATAAATGGCGGGTGCCCTGACAGTATAAAAAATAAAGCTAACTAACCAGCGTCACCCGTAACAGTAATACAAAAAAAAACTGGTTACCTAGCGACACTAATGCAGCGATCAGAAAAACGATCGCTTAGTGACACTGGCAAAAGGGGGTGAAAGGGTTAACTAGGGGCAATCAGGGGGTTAAAAACTTTATTAGGTAATATATGGGGGTACCTGACGCTATATAAAAACCTGACGGGGAACCTAAATAACGAAATAACTAACTGGCTAACCAGCGTCACCAGTGACAGTTATACAGTGATCACTGGTGAAAGGGTTAACTCTAGGGGCAATCAGGGGGTTAAAACCTTTATTTAGGTTGTAATATGGGGGTACCTGACCTATAAACCTATTTATGAACCTATATAAACATGGCGGTTACCTAAAAAAAAAAAAATGGTTACCTAGCGACACTAATGCAGCGATCAGAAAAACGATCGCTTAGTGACACTGGCAAAAGGGGGTGAAAGGGTTAACTAGGGGCAATCAGGGGGTTAAAACCTTTATTAGGTAATATATGGGGGTACCTGACGCTATATAAAAACCTGACGGGGAACCTAAATAACGAAATAACTAACTGGCTAACCAGCGTCACCAGTGACAGTTATACAGTGATCACTGGTGAAAGGGTTAACTCTAGGGGCAATCAAGGGGTTAAAACCTTTATTTAGGTTGTAATATGGGGGTACCTGACCTATAAACCTATTTATGAACCTATATAAACATGGCGGTTACCTAAAAAAAAAAAAAAATGGTTACCTAGCGACAGCAGTGACACTAATACAGCGATCAGAAAAACGATCGCTTAGTGACACTGGCAAAAGGGGGTGAAAGGGTTACCTGGGGGGCAATCAAGGGGTTAAACCTTTATTAGGGGGGGGTAGGGGGCTACCTTGGACCTAAAACTAACTGCACTGACAGTTATTACAGTCACACTGACACTAAATGCAGTGATCAGTAAAAAAATGATCACTGCAATTAGTGACACTGTGACTGGGGGGGGAGGGGGTGATCTGGGGGGTGATCTGGGGGTGACAGGGGGGTGTTTTGTGTGCCTATGTGTACTGGTGTCAGTGTACTGTTGGTGCACTAACCTTTAGATGTTCACAGCTCGGCGTTCCGGTCACATAGACCGGCGCACCGAGCGTGACATCACTTCCTCTGCCTGTGTTTTGATTGACACAGACAGAGGAAGCATCTGATTCGCCAGGAGCGATCGCGAGGGGGTGGCCAGAAACCACTGGCCGTCCCCTCATCCCGGATCGCTCCTGAAGCGATCCCGACCGTCCCCGCCGGCCGGGGGGGGTCCGATCGGACCCCCCACGCGCCTGAAGAATGGCACGTACAGGTACGTGATTCTGCCTGTACGTGCCATTCTGCCGACGTATATATACAGGGGGCGGTCGGCAAGTGGTTACTTGCTGTTCCAGCTGCCTCTGCTTGTAGCGAAGATCCTGGACCAGAATAATACTGCTGGTGACAGCTGCGTTGTTGTCCTGATGATGGTGCCCCCTCGCCCCAAAGCACCTTGTCCCCATATTGATGAGAACAAGGGCCTCTTCCCGACAACCCTGGCCGTTGGTCGTCGGGGTCTGGGGGCTTATCAGAATCCGGGAGCCCCCTTTAAAAAGGGGGCCCCAGATACCGGCCCCCCACCCTATGTGAATGAGTATGGGGTACGATGTACCCCTACCCATTCACTTGGGGGAAAAAAGTGTTAATAAAAACAACACAACACAGGTTTTTAAAGTACTTTATTAGACAGCTCCGGGGGTCTTCTTCTGACTTCGGGGGTCTTGTCCCGCTCTTCTGCCGGGCCTCTGCTATCTTCTTATAGCTCTTTTACTAGCGTTGGCGCTGTTTTGTCGCTGTCGTCGCCGCCTTCTTCTTCTCGTCTTTTTCTTCTTCTTCCTTCCAATGTTGACACGACGCTCTCCCCCCGGCCGTAATGGCAGGGACGCGTTGTGCGGCGACTTATATAGGCATAAGGGCGGGGTCACCGGATGATGTCACAGTCTTGGTGGATGCTGGGACTAAGGCTCGATTCACATCTATGCATGTTGCTTTTGAGTGTTTCTGCAGTGCTTTTGCGGTGCTTGCCGCGTTTTTGGACACGCGATTTTGCCGTGATTTTGCCGCGTTTTTCTTTTTTTTTTTCTTTTGTACACTGTGGTTCCTTAGCAACCAGCTATATACAGTGTAAAAAAAATTTAATTAACATTAAAAAACAAATCGCGGCAAAAACGCGGTACTTGCGTTTTGGATGCGGGTCCATTGACTTCTATTACATGCAAAATGCTGCATTTTGCATGAAAAAAAGTCCCCAACCCTTTCCAAAAACGGAGAGGCACAAAAATGCATTGATGTGAACATGTTCCATAGGAACCCATGTTAAAAAATGTCCCTGCATTTCTGCAAAATGCATCAAAAAACGCATTAGTGTGAATCAAGCTTAAATGTGAGAAGATTGTAGAGACATCCCCAAAAAGACTTGCAGCTGTAATTGCAGCGAAAGGTGGTTCTACAAAGTATTGACTGAGGGGGGCTGAATACAAATGCACGCCACACTTTTTACATTTATTTGTAAAAAAAAATTAAAACCGTTTATCATTTTCCTTCCACTTCACAATTATGTGCCACTTTGTGTAGGTCTATCACATAAAATCCCAATAAAATACATTTATGTTTTTGGCTGTAACATGACAAAATGTGGAAAATTTCAAGTGGTATGAATATATTTTCAAGGCACTGTATCTCTCTTGAAGCAGCTGGCATTGCTTTGATGCATGAAACCTCCATACTCTACAGTGCCTTGAAAAAGTATTCATACCCCTTGAAATTTTCCACATTTTGTCATGTTACAACCAAAAACCTAAATGTATTTTATTGGGATTTCATTTGACCAACACAAAGTGGCACATAATTGTGAAGTGGAAGGAAAATTATAAATGTTTTTCAAATTTGCATTTGTATTCAGCCCCCCTGCAATTACAACTTCAAATCTTTTTGGATATGTCTCTACCAGCTTTGCACATCTAGAGAGTGACATTTTTGCCCATTTTTCTTTGCAAAATAGCTCAAGCTCTGTCAGATTGGATGGAGAGTGTCTGTGAACAGCAATTTTCAAGTCTTGCCACAGATTCTCAACTGGATTTAGGTCTGGACTTTCACTGGGCCATTCTAACACATGAACAATCTTTGATCTAAACCTTTACATTGTAGCTCTGGCTGTATGTTTAGGGTTGTTGTTCTTGTCTCAAGTCTTTTACAGACTTATGCGGCGTACACACAGTCGGAATTTCCGATGGAAACAGTCCGATGGGAGCTCTTCAACGGATTTTCCAACCGTGTGTATGCCCATCGGTCTTTTTCTGTCGGAATTTCCGACGGACTTTGGATTGAGAACCTGTTCTCAATTTTTCCGACGGAAAACCTTTCTATCGGATTTTCCGATCGTGTGTATGCAATTTCCGACACATAAAATTCCGACGCATGCTCGGCAACAATTCGACGCATGCTCGGAAGCATTAAACTTCCCTTTTATAAGTGCTGTTGAACGTGTTTTATGCCGCTGTGTTACAGACCATCGGAATTTGGTGTGACCGTGTGTAAGCAAGACAGTTTGAGCGAAATTCCGTCGGAATTCTGACGGGAAAACCATCAGAGCTTTTTTCGACGAGAATTCCGACCGTGTGTACGCGGCATAACAGGTTTTCTTCTAAGATTGCCCTGTATTTGGCTTCATCCATCTTCCCATCAACTATGACCAGCTTCCCTGTCCCTGCAGAAGAAAAGCATCCCCACAACATGATTCTGCCACGACAATGTTTCATGGTGGGGGTGTTGTTTTCAGGTTGTTGTGCAGTGTTAGTTTTCCGCCACACATAGCGTTTTGCTTTTAGGTCAAAAAATTTACATTTTGGTCTCATCTGACCAGAGCACCTTCTTCCACATGTTTGCTTTGTCCCCCACATGGCTTCTAAAAAACTGCAAACGGGACTTCTTATGGCTTTCTTTCAAAATTGGCTTTCTTCTTGCCACTCTTCCATAAATGCCAGATTTGTGGAGTTCACAACTAATAGTTGTCCTGTGGACAGGTTCTCCCATCTGAGTTGTGGATCTCTGCAGCTCCTCCAGAGTTACCATGGGCCTCTTGGCTGCTTCTCTGCCTGGCCTGTCAGTTTAGGTGGACGGCCATGTCTTGGTAGGTTTGCAGTTGTGCCATACTCTTTATTTTTGGATGATGGATTAAACAGTGCTCAGTGAGATGTTCAAAGATTGGGATTTTTTTTATAACCCAACCCTGCTTTAAACTTCTCCACAAATGTATCCCTGACCAGTCTGGTGTGTTTGCTTGGCCTTCATGATGCTGTTTATTCACCAAGGTTCTCAAACAAACCTCTGAGGGCTGTTTACTAATTAGGTGACTACAAATACACGCCACACTTTTTGGATACTTATTTGTAAAAAAAATTTAAAAACCATTTATCATTTTCCTTCCACTTCACAATTGTGTGCCACTTTGTGTTAATCTATCTCACAAAATCCCAATAAAATACATTTAAATTTTTGGTTGTAACATGACAAAATGTAGAACATTTCAAGGGGTATAAATACTTTTTCCAGGCACTGTATGCTACTGATGACTTAGTAAGTGTACAGTATCTCACAATACTTAGTACACCCTTCACATTTTTGTAAATATTTTATTACATCTTTTCATGTGACAACACTGAAGAAATTACACTTTGCTACAATGTAAAGTAGTGAATGTACAGCTTGTATAACAGTGTAAATTTGCTGTCCTCTCAAAATAACTCAACACACAGCCATTAATGTCTAAACCGCTGGCATCAAAAGTGAGTACACCCCTAAATAAAAATGTCCAAATTGGGCCTAATTAGCCATTTTTCCTCCCCGGTGTCATGTGACTCGTTAGTGTTACAAGGTTTCAGTTATGAACGGGGAGCAGGTGTGTTACATTTGGTGTTAGTGCTCTCACTCTCTCATACTGGTCACTGGAAGTTCAACATTGCACCTCATGGCAAAGAACTTTCTGAGGATCTGATAAAAAAGAATTATTACTCTACATATAAATGGCCTAGGCTATAAGAAGATTGCCAAGACCCTGAAACTGAGCTGCAGCATGGTGGCCAAGACCATACAGCGGTTTAACAGGACAGACTCCACTCAGAACATGCCTCGCCATGGTCAACCAAAGATGTTGAGTGCACCTGCTCAGCGTCATATCCAGAGGTTGTCTTTGGGAAATAGACATATGAGTGCTTCCAGCATTGCTGCAGAGGTTGAAGGGGTGGGGGGTCAGCCTGTCAGTGCTCAGACCATACGCCCCACACACTGCATCAAATTGGTCTGCATGGCTATCATCCTAGAAGGAAGCCTTTTCTATAGATGATGCACAAGAAAGATGATGAGATGATTTGGTTCAGATGGTGTCAAGCATGTGTGGCTGCAACCAGGTGAGTACAAACAGGGCCGTCTTTAATATTGACTGGACCCTGGGCAAGCATTTTCTTAGGCCCCCTCTTCCATGCAATTTCGCTCTCCACATGCTCTGAAACATACAATAAATAACAGCTAGACTCAAAATCAGTTTACTGAATGAGATCAGGCAGCGATTACGATTGGTTGCCAGAGGTTACAGTGTATCATTACTGATCACTGTCTGGCTGCTAGAGGTTACAGCACACATTATGGCTCACTGTTTAATTTCTAGAGGTTACAGCACATGACTTCTGCTTGTTGACTGGTTGCTAGAGATTACTGTACATCAATAGTCCCCTTTGGAGACTGAGCCGCAGGGCAGCATTATAACATAACGACCCCAAACACACCTTCAAGACTACCACTGCCTTGCTAAAGAAGCTGAGGGTAAAGGTGATGGACTGGCCAAGCATGTCTCCAGACCTAAACACTATTGAGCATCTGTGGGGCATCCTCAAACGGAAGGTGGAGGAGCACAAAGTCTCTAATATCCATCAGCTCTGTGATGTCGTCATGGAGGAGTGGAAGAAGACACCAGTTGCAGCCTGTGAAGCTCTGGTGAACTCCATGCCCAAGAGGGTTAAGGCAGTGCTGGAAAATAATGGTGGCCACAAAAAATATTGACACTTTAAGCCCAATTCTGACATTTTCACTCAGGGGTGTACTCACTTTTGTTGCCAGTGTTGATTTATTTTGAGGGGACAGCAAATTGACACTGTTATACAAGCTGTACACTCACTACTTTACATTGTAGCAAAGTGTAATTTCTTCAGTGTACCTATTATCATATTACCATCATTATTTGTTATTTATCATGTGTCAGCTTAGAATGGCCTTTTTGGAATTTGTTCTTATACCAATTGTATTTTGTACCTTGAGATAATGAAATGTTTCAGTAAAATAAATATTTTTACTTATATACCCTTCTATGCGATTTACATTGTTACTTTTTAATTTGTGACACGCCTCATGCAAAGTCCCATGCACGCCTATGTGAACAATGTATTTGTAATATGAATGGCTGTTGACTGCCTGCTCTTGTATCCTAGGGTCCCCCCACAGACCGAGGAGACCCAGTAACCCCCTCTGAGGTTCTTTCCGGGGGTTTTCTTTGGATGCTAGCTGGTAGATTTGCCAGAGCCATATATTTTGTGGAGGTTTCTTTTCCATTCTGATCCTTGCTGGCTCCTGTGTCAGAGTGTACAATATATCCCTGAGATTACACCAAAGTTGTATCTGACAGACATTTGAGTCCAGTAATGATTGCTGATGTAATGTATCAGCTCAAATTTATAAGCAATATATTTATTTTTGATCATTTTGTTTTACTGTATTCTTGTATATCATATACACCATATTATTATAATACTATTCTTTTTATAGATGGATTAAATAACTTTAAAATGTAAACTTGTTAAATTGTTAAGATTTAGCTATTTTTGGGGGCTAATAGGGCAAGCTATTGTCAAAAAAGGGCACAGAGAGCTGGGCTCTGCCAATGGCAGTGGCAGTGCGTCCATAAGGGAGCACGGGCGCCACCCCCTCTCTCCAGCCACCTCCTCTATGACCAATGGATAGATTTATGCATTGCATGAATCTATCCACAGTCGCCGCTGCCACCCCCTATTCAGGCACCTGGCCCCTTTTTCGGGTGCCTTGCACCTGAATTACAGCGGCAGGGGGTGTTTTTGAAGCACCTGATTAGAGTCATAGGCTCTAATAGGCATCACAAAAGGTGAAGCATGGCACTCGCAATTCACCCAGGTGTGTTAGAACAGTGAATGAATATTCGCTGTCCTAACACTGAACCACATCTCTGCCAATCAGGGTTTGTTACCCATCACCTGATTGGCTGAAACGACAGATGCTGTGATTGGACGCCTGATGGGAGAGGATGGGAGGAGACTAATGGAGGACACCGCTCAAAGGACACCGTTCACCGCCGGGCGGGGGGTCACTGTGGCGGCATTGGATGGGCACAGTGGCAGCATTGGATGGGCACAGTGGCAGCATTGGATGGGCACAGTGGCAGCGTTTGGTGGGCACAGTGGCAGCGTTTGATGGGCAAAGTGGCAGCGTTTGATGGGCAAAGTGGCTGCGTTTGATGGGCACAGTGGCTGAATTTGAAGGGCACCGTTCATGCATGTGATGGGCACAGTGGCTGCGTTTGATGGGCACAGTGGCTGCATTTGATGGCACAGTGACAGCCTTTGATGGGCACAGTGGCAGCCTTTGATGGGCACAGTGGCAGCATTTGATGTGCACAGTGGCTGCATTTGATGGCACAGTGAGACTGCAATTGATGGATTTTTTTTTTTCAGTTTGTTTGTGCCCCCCCCAAAAAAAAACAAATTTGGAGCACCAGCCATCACTGGCCAATGGGAACATTTAGCAAAGTAAAAAAAATGTACCATGGATAGTGTCCTTTCAATGTAACTTTGAGGGTGATGTGGAAAGAATACTAATCCTTTAAATTACATGTTTGAGAGATTCATTTAAAATGGATGTGTAAAAAGATTTTTTAACTTTTACTGTACCTTTTTAGTTTGGCTTAAAGCAGAACTAACCACTTATAGCCACTTCAGGGCACACAGGGATCAGGTCACCTTTTTTAAATGTGTACAAAAATGTAGCATTTGTTTAATTTTATTACTTTTAATGTACATTTAGCTTGGCCCAAAGAACAACTAAAGGTAATAATACTCACCTTTCCAACAGTCTCTCACCAGCTCCGTTATTTTTTCCTGTGTACCATTGCCATTGGCCGGGGCAGGATTATGCCAGTCGTGCACAAGCACAGGAGCTAGCCGCTTCAGGGCACACAGGGATCAGGCCAGCGTTTTAAAATGTGTACAAAAGTGTAGCATTAATACAGACAAATAAACAGTGCAAAAATTGTGATACACTCAATCTAGTGATAATCTGCAACATAAACATACATAAATAAATTGTAATATTCTCCTGGTATACAAATAAATATTGTGGAAAAACATATGTGCACCAACCACCCAGACAATAGGAGGTTAAATATTATTGTCCAAATAAGTGCAAACACTTCATTCTCCAGGAGAAGAATCCCACAAAAGGTGTCATCAGATTTCACAAGAAACAAAAATATATAAATTTTCCAGATAATATTTGTGTGGAATGAGTTTTGTAAAATATAGCCAATTTTATTTAAAAATGATTAAAAACACTCACACAGTATTATGAATTAAAGAGCACTCTGTATACAAAATAAAAATCCTGCTTCATATAATCCTTAGTACTGGCCAATAACCAAGATGGTATCCGTGCATCCTGAGCTCCTCCCTAAATGTTTTGTCATACATGACATCATCATACGTGAGATCATGTAGCACTGCTACATGTGATCCACCTAGATGACATTAGGGCCAGTTCACACTACATGCAGTCCAGTGCATTTTTTTTTCTGCATCAATGGATGGAAAGTAAGTTTTATGGTTTCCAATGGCATAGTTCACAGCAGTGCAAACAGTTCCAGGGTGTTCCAGTTCCAGAAAAAAAGTAGAACATGCTGCATTTTTCCTGCACTGGACTGTACTGGAACGTGGTGAAATGCATCAAAAATGCACTGGAACACATAAAAAAATGCCAGTACAGTGGAAAAAAACAGGAAAAAATAAAAAAAGCACCTGGAATGCATCCGGAAATACACCATAAAGAAATATAAAAAATGATTGTGCTAAAGTTGTTATAAGCAACAGCTGCTGGCATTACATTCTAATGCCCCGTACACGATCAGATTTTCCGACAACAAATGTTGGATGTGAGCTTGTTGGCTGAAAGTCCGACCGTGTTTATGCTTCATCAAACATTTGTTGTCAGACTTTCCACAAACAAATGTTGGCTAGCAGGTTCTCAAATTATCCACCAACAAAACGTTGTTGTCGGAATTTCCGATCGCGTGTACACAAGTCCGATACACAAAAGTTCATGCATGCTTGGAATCAAGCAGAAGGAGCCGAACTGGCTATTGAACTTCCCTTTTCTTGGCTCGTCGTACGTCTTGTATGTCACCACGTTCCCACATTCGTAATTGTTGGCCAACATTTGTGTGACCGTGTGTATGCAAGACAAGTTGGAGCCAACATCCTTCGAACAGGGTATTGTGTGGCACTCAAAAAATAAATAAAAAGTGCAGCGCTAATTGTGACACATGGTAAATGTTCAAAGCAATAAGTGTGAATAATAATATCATGTATCTAACAGTAAATTGCAAACTTCAAAGAAGCAAATGAAATGTTAAAAAAATATATGTACTCAAGTAACTATACATAAGAGGTAATGGTACCATACATCAATTCATAAAGTGCAATGTGCAAATAAATAAAATATGTGCAAAATAAATCCAAGTAGTGCAAAGATTCCACACATAAGAACTGTAGAAACAGAGCAGCCACTGTGTGTCAAGACATCCCAGATGCAAAATACTGGAAATGGAATCCACCCAGATAGCAATGATAGATATCCAATGTCCACTTAAGGAATCACCAGAATACGTGCATGCACCACCCAGGAGGGATAATGCTCAGGACTCCCAGGTGTGACATGACAAGGTCAGCTGATTTTGTCATGTCACACCACTACAAAAAATGAAAATAATGCTTAGGGCCAAGCTGCTAGGGCAGTGGGATGTTGTGATGGGTCATCCTGATTGACACTGGGTTTACATCATGGGACATGATTTACTTTTTTTAATGACATTATTGCTGTGATAGTGCTGATAAAGTTTTCAGTGCTGTGATAGTTTGACTGACAAATAACTGGTCATGCAACATTATACTCATATGAAGTTTAGATAATTTTTGAGACAGATCTTCCTTAATATTTAGTAACCACTTTTTTTTTAAAGACCTGCTTCCCTTATATTCTGTTTTAAAACATGTCAAACAAAATGCCACAACTGTACAAACACCCCAAAATGATCTTTTTTTGGAAAGTAGACACCCCAAGGGAATGTACAGTATATTTAAGCAATCTTACCAATCTTATGAATTCTGAAATGTGATGGCTGCATTCGTTTTTTTCTTTATGTTCATCTACTGACCTGGCCAGTAATACCCTTCCTTACTGGGTGTCTCCACCCTGGATGGTGGAGAAACAGCGCTGCCCTTGGACAGCAGCATTTCACATCTTGAGAGAGAGTAGTGTTAGATGCATTGGCAGACTTAAGCAAGCCACAGATGATGCCTTTTTTTGTCGCTCAACCAGCGGGTTGAATTAAAAATATAGGATTTGTTTCCCTAATCGACACACTCGTGTGGAGCTATTATATTTTAAAAGCAGGGAGAGTTCCCCACTGATCAAGTGAAAAAAGGCTGGCAACCAGCTTGCCCATAGATAAATTAAAATTTGGTTGGTCCCTACTGAACCTGACAAATCTATGGCCAGCTTTTAATTACATATTTACCAATCCCTTCCCTGCTCTACATCCTGAAACCATCCCCTGCAGCAGCCGGCAGGAGAGGAGAGAAGTAGAGCTTTGTAGAGGCATTTACAGCAATCCCTGCTGCTGCTGCTGAAAGCCTGCTTCTTCTCCTCTCCTGCCAGCATTTAACAGCTGCAGGAGGAAAATATAGGGGATTGGAGAAGAAGCAGGCTTTCAGCAGCAGCAGGGATTCCTGTAAATGCCTCTACAAAGCTGGTTAAATCAGGGAAGTGACAGAGAAGCTGCAAGATCGTGGGTGGGGTCATTATTGAAACCCCTCAAGCTCTGCCAGCAATATACTGTTTTGTCACTAGACAATATGTATGAAATTGTGAGCTTCAGAACTTTTCTACAGCTTTTAGATCTGTTCTGCTGCTTCTACTTCTATCAGTCACTTTGGGCTAGTTATAATTTATTAAAAATTAGGAGTAGCATCCAAAAGTACAAAAAAATGCCTTTTTTTGAAGTAGAAGTTGATTACTGGGGTGCTACTGCTGTGTATTGGTCAAGCTAAATGTAAAACATCAATTACACATCCAAAATATGTGATGCCAAAATACAGTATTGCTAATGCTGTCTGTGAAAGTTGTACTGTTCTGTAACACCCCGTATGGATTAAAGGCATCTCCTAAGCATGAAATTTAAATAATTGGCGTTTTTTCCTTGCCACCATTAAAGTTCCATTAAAAGGACCCTCTCCCATCTGTATGATAAATGGTTATTTCCTTTGTTATATGGCCCCCCATGACAGTGACAAGCTTCCCACTCCTTTCTTTTCAATAGTAGGCCACAACATAACCACTTCGAAGTAGACCTTTTAAAGATTTAAAATGGTTGACAGGTTTGCATTAAAAATTAAGTTAAGCCAAAATAGATGGTAAGATGTTACTAAAACAGTTAAAAAGTGCTGTGCAGTTAAAAATCTGAACCATGTTTTATCTACAAAAAGTACATAATAAAAGCAACATATTTCAAAAAATGGCTCTGTAAATCTAACTGCACTTACTTGGGAAATCTTGGAAAACGAGCATCCTGATCTGATTTGCATCATCCATAATAGAGCTTAAGTGGCTAAAGCATACATCTGGAAATTATTAAAATATACATGTATGTTAAATATTAATCACTTGGTTATTTTTTCCCCTGTTTGTCTATGCTTAATGACAGGGTATTTGTATGCACTAAAATTAAGTTATACAATGCCAACACTGCGAAAACAACAATACTCAAGGCTTTACAGCTTAAACAACTTTTATTCCTCCTACTCATTTTATTACTCATCTTGGAGTCTAGTAAAAGTACAGTTGAATGCCAGTGATTTAATTGTAAGGATGAATTTTTCAGTAAATGTTCTCCTTATGCTCTTTTATTACTAAGCATAACCTGTAATTTTCATCATGGGTACACTTTGCTTTATGCTGTTAAATGTCATTAGAACAAGAAAAGCAAGTAAAACCTAGAAATTAAGTACTTATATGTAAATCAATAGTGAAGAGAGTTGGCACCAAAAACGTATATCTTACAAATAAGAGCAATTTTAGGTCTCACGTGAAAATATAATGTAACAGAAAATTGTATTTCTTTTACCCAGACCAAGGAGTAATGCCCAATACCCAATACATGCAAGACCCTTTTAGTAGCCATTCAAAATGCACTCTACTTTTGAAATAAAGGACTATACTATCTTTAGAGTCTTTGTTGTGCCTAACTGAAAATCATTCTAGCCAGTCCCTGATGCCATCATTTTTTACAAACAGGATTCTACACTTTCTCTAAGAACACCCAAACACACATTTTGAAAAATGATATGGTGCATGGGTATTATAAATATGGTAAGTAGCAGCAGCAGCCTGTCCATAAGGGGCGCAGAGGCACCAACTCCCCCAATCTATGCGTCCAGCCCCTAATCTACATGCAGGACGCTGGACGCATGAATTCCAATGTTTTTTTTTTCCTTTTTAGAAGCACATGATTAAAGCCAGAGGCTCTAACTGGCTTCAAAAAAGGGTGGGCTTGGGGCGCAGAGCAGTTGTGTGACAATAGCAAATTAATATTCAATGTTGTCTTCCTGATTCTCCTCCCGGCCAATCAGGAAGCGTGTCCTGAGACCCAATTGGCCACCGAGGAGGAGAAGATGCAGGGGAAGCCGCCGTGAAGCAGAGGAGGAGGAAATGCAGGGTGAAGCCAATGAGGAGGAAGCACTGCCCGTGACCTAGATGGGATAAGTGAGGGGCTGGTGGGCTGATGAAGGAGCAATGGGGGGGTTGTCCAACCGGCAACCGACCGGGGGCATAGCAGGCGGTTTTGCCGCCACCCCCCCCCCCTCAAAAATGGTGCACCAGCTGCCACTGGTAAGTAGCATGGCAACCGTCCTACATTGTTTGCCATCAGAAAAACAGCACTTTGGTGTTGAAGTACTTCTAAAGCTGAAACGCATTTGTTGTGGATTGAGTTGTTCCAAATCACCGTAAACTGGTGACTGTGTCCCATTGCTGAGATTTTCCTCACTTCCTTTCCCGAACAGCAAGTGAAAGAAAATCAAAATCAAAATCAAACAAAAAGGAATGAGGAGCTGGACACTGCTCTGGGAAACCTGTATCAATGCAAAAATAGTTTTGCTCAACAGGGAGCAAATTCTTTATCCACTTGACCTTCAGAGGGTTTTGCCTCCTTCATGACCAGACCATTTTTTTGTGCATATTCAGCACTGTGTTACTTTAACTGGCAATTCCGCATTTGATCACCACTTTCATCTTTCTGTTATAATACATATTCAATAAAATCTAATTTATTCATACATTTAGGCCAAAATGTGTTCTGCTACATGTCTTTGGTAAAAAAAAAAATCCCAATAAGTGTATATTAATTGGTTTATGTGAAAGTTATAGTGTCTACAAACTATGGTATTTATTTCTTGAGGCTATTAAAATTCCATGGCTGTACAATGACCCCCCCCCCCCCCAAATGACCCCTTTTTAGAAAACTGAAAGTCTGAGGTTTTTGAAGAGTTTTTTGAAGTTTTAATTTTTATGTCCAAATTTTTGGGAAAATATAGAAATTACATAAAAAAAAGTACATATTTATTTTTTGCATACTGTCACCAGTACAGTACAGAGTCATAATTTGACTGGTGTAGCGGTGATCAGGGATACTGACTGGTGACAGTATTTTTTTTAAAAACTTCTGTTGAATTTTTAAAGGGTATACAAATATTTGCAGTGTACAAGCTGCCGTGTACCAAACATACAAATTTCAAAAAGAAAAACTAAACAAAGAAAGTAAAAATAACAGTACAATAGTAGCCTCATAACGTTTGCTGGTGCTTAAGTGACCCAGTGACAGTATTTTTTACAATTTTTAACATGACATTTAACTCAATGTCACAATAGTGACACTACTCTGGGGGTGATCAGGGATTTTGTTTTATATATTTTAATTGCTGTTACAGTGATTATCACTGTAACAGCAATATTTTTAACTGTCATGAATGGGGTTCATTCATAAAAGCTGTGATTACTAGTGATCTGTGATTGACTACAGCTAATAACGTTGTACAGGGTGCGGTGATGGGCTCAGGTACCATGTGATAGCTGTGGGGCAATCACACCATCACAGTACTAAGCACTATTGTTATGAATATAACCCATTTTATATACAGCATGGGTCTCCCCCCGAAATGCATACTAGACCCTTATCCTTGATGGGCCTAGTAGCATTTTAAGGGAAACTGCCCCCCCAAAAAAAAAAAAACATAGTTTCTCCCAAAATATGTACTGAACCCTTATCCAAAAATGTAGCCAAGAAAGGGGGCAGCGAGCATGTACCTCCATGCTTATATTTGGTTAATGACGTCAGCCAGCATCCATTGCTTCTTTGTTTACATTCAGCTGCCGGCCATGGAATCCCCCAGCTGGCAGTTGAATAGGGCTGGGGTTGCAACATTGCTTGCTAGGACACAGGTGGTCACCAATGTCCTACTAATCAACGAGGGCCCTGAGTGGGAAGATGTTACATTTAATGATGGTAGTAATGACTTTAAGCACAGCTGGAGGTTTGTTTCGACGGGTGGGGCAAACTGGTGATTTAACTCCCCCACAGTAACCAGCAAGAGCTCCGGGTGAGCCCTGTGTGGCTACAAACTCCAACCTTACTCCTACTCAAAAGAGGGAGCTTGCTTTTAACTCTAATATGAAAATGACCTTATTTATTACTCAAAATTTGAAGTATGAAATAAAACATAACAAAAGAGCAATCATCCTGGCTTACAGCAGAAAAATAGCAATTCGTTTGTAACAACATTTTCTTTGGATTTTTACACATTTCCAGTAAACTGGGACACTAACCATTAAGTAGGACAAAGCACTGGCTCGAATCAGCAGGGTAAAAGCTTTCAGATTTTGTACTTTCACCTCGTTTATTTTAAAAATATATAAAAAAAATAAAGCTTACCAAGTTTAATGAGGTTCTTCAAAGATAATATGCAACATTACAGAGAATAACACATTTCATTTTGATTAATGTTGTTTTAAAATACTGTATATAAAACAAACTATATTGTGTCTATACAGTATATACTGTATATGGGGAGGGCAATATACAAAACAATTCAAAAGTTCCCTAGTAGTCGAATGTAAGTAAGAACATCAGGTATTCACCTGTTTGCCGAATAGCAAACATTATGGGGCGTTCGTGGCAAATTCGAGCACCGCGGAACACCCCATAATGCACTGTGATATTGTAGTGCATTGACGTCTAATGATTGGCCAAAGCATGCACCTGAGCTGCATGCTTTGGCCAATCACAGCGCGCTCTGCTGCGAGAGCCATAATTGGCCAAAGGCAAGGCCACGTCCCACACTATATAAGGCTGCTTACACAGCGGCTGTATGTAGTGTGTTGGAGTGGACGTAGATAGAGAGAACTTGAGCTAGGTTAGGCAGGTTAGTTAGTGGCATGCAGGCAGTGTATTAACCACTTCAGCCCCGGACCATTTGGCAGCCAAAGGACCAGAGGTCTTTTTTCAATTTCGCACTGCACTACTTTAACTGGTAATTGCGCGGTCATGCAATTTTGTAACCAAACGAAATTTGCGTCCTTTTCTTCCCACAAATAGAGCTTTCTTTTGATGGTATTTGATTGCCTCTGTGATTTTTATTTTTTGCGATATAAACGGAAAAAGAGCGAAAATTTTGAAAAAAAAAGAGATTTTCTACTTTTTGTTATAAAAAAAATCTAATAAACTCAATTTTAGTCAAACATTTGGGCCAAAATGTATTCAGCCACATGTCTTTAGTAAAAAAAATGCCAATAAGCGTATATTTATTGGTTTGCGCAAAAGTTATAGCGTCTACAAACTAGAGTACATTTTCTGGAATTTACACCGCTTTTAATTTATGACTGCCTATTTCATTTCTTGAGGTGCTAAAATGGCAGAGAAGTACAAAACCCCCCCAAATGACCCCATTTTGGAAAGTAGACACCCCAAGCTATTTGCTGAGAGGCATGTTGAGCCCATTGAATATTTTTTTTTTTAGTCCCAAGTGATTGAATAAAGACAAAAATAAAAAAGATTTTTTTTTTTTTCAAAAAGTTGTCACTAAATGATATATTGCTCACACATGCCATAGTTATATGTGGAATTGCACCCCAAAATACATTTTGCTGCTTCTCCTGAGTATGGGGATACCACATGTGTGGGACTTTTTGGGAGCCTAGCCGCGTACGGGGCCCCGAAACCCAAGCACCGCCTTCAGGATTTCTAAGGGTGCAAATTTTTGATTTCACTCCTCACTACCTATCACAGTTTCGAAGGCCATAAAATGCCAAAATAGCACAAAACCCCCCCAAATGACCCCATTTTGGAAAGTAGACACCCCAAGCTATTTGTTGAGAGGCATGGTGAGTATTTTACAGCTCTCATTTGTTTTTGAAAATGAAGAAAGTAAAGAAAAAAAAATTTTTTTTTTCTTTTTTTTTTTCATTTTCAAAACTTTGTGACAAAAAGCGACATCTGCAAAATACTCACAATACCTCTCAGCAAATAGCTTGGGGTGTCTACTTTCCAAAATGGGGTCATTTTGGGGGGTTTTATGCCATCTGGGCATTCCATGGCCTCCGAAACTGTGATTGGCAGTGAGAAGTGAAATAAAAAAATTACACCCTTAGAAAGCCTGAAGGCGGTGATTGGTTTTTGGGGTTCCGTACGCAGCTAGGCTCCCAAAAAGTCCCACACATGTGGTATCCCCGTACTCAGGAGAAGCAACAGAATGTATTTTGGGGTGTATTTCTACATATGCCCATGACATGTTTGAGCAATATATCATTTAGTGACAACTTTTTGTAAAAAAAATATATATATTTTTTTTTTTTTCATTATTCAATCTCTTGGGACAAAAAAAAAAAATATTTAATGGGCTCAACATTGCTCTCATCAAATAGCTTGGGGTGTCTACTTTCCAAAATGGGGTCATTTGGGGGGGGTTTGAACTGTCCTGGCATTTTATGCACAACATTTAGAAGCCTATGTCACACGTCACCCACTCTTCTAACTACTTGTAGACAAAGCCCTTTCTGACACTTTTTGTTTACATGAAAACATATTTTTTTTTTGCAAGAAAATTACGTTGAACCCCCAAACACTATATATAATGTTAAAGCAAAGGCCCTACAGATTAAAATGGTGGGTGTTGCATTTTTTTTTTCCACACAGTATTTGCGCAGCGATTTTTCAAACGCATTTTTTGTGGAAAAAATACACTTTTTTTTATTTTAATGCACTAACACACACTATATTGCTCAAATTTTTGATGAAATAAAAAATATGATCTTAGGCCGAGTACATGGATACCAAACACGACATGCTTTAAAATTGCGCACAAACACGCAGTGGAGATAAACTACATACATTTTTAAAAGCCTTTAAAAGCCTTTACATGATACCACATTAGATTCACGGAGGAGGTCTACTGCTAAAATTACTGCCCTCGATCTGACCTTCGCGGTGATACCTCACATGCATGGTGCAATTGCTGTTTACATATGACGCCAGACCAACGCTTGTGTACGCCTTTGCGCAAGAGAAGGGGGGGCAGGGGTGCTTTTTTTTTTTTTTTTGTTTTTTTTTTTAATTTATTTAGCTTTTTTATTTTATTTTTAAACTGTTCCTTCCATTTTTTTTCTTTGTTATGATTTTTATTGTTATCTCAGGGAATGTAAATATCCCCTATGATAGCAATAGGCAGTGACAGGTACTCTTTTTTTGAAAAAATTGGGGTCTATTAGACCCTAGATCTTTCCTCTGCCCTCAAAGCATCTGACCACACCAAGATTGGTGTGATAAAATGCTTTCCCAATTTCCCAATGGCGCGGTTTATATCCGGGAGGGGGGACATTCCCTCCCACTGCTTGTAAAAGCAGTCTAGAGGCTAATTACCCGCTAGAATTGCTTTTACATGAAAGCCGATCACTGGCTGAAAAGAATGATACCAAGATGATACCTAAACCTGCAGGCATCATTCTGGTATAACCATTCAAAGTCCAGCAACATACTGGACATATATTGTAATCTTTTTTTTTTTCATGCAGCCTCTTGGCTGAACGAAAAAAAGAGATTGATTGGTGGGTATGCCCACCATTAGAATACCTCCCTTCATCCACCCACTTCTAATGATGGGCATACATGCACCATTTATATATGCCGATGCATGGGGGCATCCTCCCGCAAAAGTTATGCCGTGTACACACGGTCGGAATTTCGACCGTATGTACGTGGCATTAGGAGCCAATCGCTCCTCCCCCCCCCTGCTGCCCCCATGCTTCGGCATATATGCTCTTTTTTTTAACTGTGGTGGTGAAATCACCTCCTACAGTGTTGGAGTCGCGTCTTTATGTATCGTGGGAGCAAACGCTGTTGCTGTCAAGATAAATAAATCCGCGTTGCAACTGAATGGCGCACCTGAAAACAAAAAAATGCTTAACACTAAAACACAGTAAACAAAATTACATACCTGAAAAGCAAGCATGATAAAACATGATAAAACATAATAAAACATTGCAGAATAGAATGGAGTAAAAAAAGAGCAACAATAGAGAGAGAATAGAGTGAGAGAGAGAACAATAAAACGACAACTATTTTATTTTTTTTTATTTTTTTGAGATTCACAGGTAAAAAAGCTCCTGACTGAAGCGACTGAATCAAAACGCTACCACAAAAAAACTGTTAGCGATCGCAGGGATCAGGCCTGACTCTGCGAACGCTGCAGTTATGTGTGCTTAGTGTTTTGTAAGTGACAGTGATCGATCGATACTGCACTTGGGTGGGCTGGGCTGGGCGGAGGGGGAAAACGCAGGTGCTAGCAGGTATCTGGGCTGATCCCGCTAACAATGCGTTTTTTTTTTGGAACCCTAAACTGCTGGGACGCTAGTATAGATCTGATCAGATCAGATATTGATCTGTTCAGATACTGTGCCACTAAGGGAGGTGTATGCTTTGTGCGTGGGTGTTTGCGGTACTGGCACTAACCTGGGGCGACGCAGACCTTATTTGACCCTAAAACCTAATTGATATCACCCGCCGGGCGATCAGGGGGTTAAACCGTTATTGGGTAATAAATGGCGGGTGCCCTGACAGTATAAAAAACAAGCTAACTAACCAGCGTCACCCGTAACAGTAATACAAAAAAAAACTGGTTACCTATCGACACTAATGCAGCGATCAGAAAAACGATCGCTTAGTGACACTGGCAAAAGGGGGTGAAAGGGTTAACTAGGGGCAATCAGGGGGTTAAACCTTTATTAGGTAATATATGGGGGTACCTGACGCTATATAAAAACCTGACGGGGAACCTAAATAACGAAATAACTAACTGGCTAACCAGCGTCACCAGTGACAGTTATACAGTGATCACTGGTGAAAGGGTTAACTCTAGGGGCAATCAGGGGGTTAAAACCTTTATTTAGGTTGTAATATGGGGGTACCTGACCTATAAACCTATTTATGAACCTATATAAACATGGCGGTTACCTAAAAAAAAAAAATGGTTACCTAGCGACACTAATGCAGCGATCAGAAAAACGATCGCTTAGTGACACTGGCAAAAGGGGGTGAAAGGGTTAACTAGGGGCAATCAGGGGGTTAAAACCTTTATTAGGTAATATATGGGGGTACCTGACGCTATATAAAAACCTGACGGGGAACCTAAATAACGAAATAACTAACTGGCTAACCAGCGTCACCAGTGACAGTTATACAGTGATCACTGGTGAAAGGGTTAACTCTAGGGGCAATCAAGGGGTTAAAACCTTTATTTAGGTTGTAATATGGGGGTACCTGACCTATAAAACTATTTATGAACCTATATAAACATGGCGGTTACCTAAAAAAAAAAAATGGTTACCTAGCGACAGCAGTGACACTAATACAGCGATCAGAAAAACGATCGCTTAGTGACACTGGCAAAAGGGGGTGAAAGGGTTACCTGGGGGGCAATCAAGGGGTTAAACCTTTATTAGGGGGGGGGTAGGGGGCTACCTTGGACCTAAAACTAACTGCCCTGACAGTTATTACAGTCACACTGACACTAAATGCAGTGATCAGTAAAAAAATGATCACTGCAATTAGTGACACTGTGACTGGGGGGGGAGGGGGTGATCTGGGGGGTGATCAGGGGGTGACAGGGGGGTGGAATATGTGCCTAACTGTACTGGTGTCAGTGTAGTGTTGTGCACTAACCTTAACATGTTCGCCGCTCGGCGTCTCCGGTCACATAGACCGGCGCACCGAGCGTGACATCACTTCCGCCTTCCTGTCTATACAATAGACAGGAAGGGGAAGTTTCTCATTGGCCAGGAGCGATCGCGAGGGGGTGGCCAGAAACCACTGGCCGTCCCCTCGTCCCGGATCGCTCCTGAAGCGATCCCGACCGTCCCCGCCGGCGGAGGGGGGTCCGATCGGACCCCCCAACCGCCGGAAGAATGTCACGTACAGGTACGTGATTCTGCCTGTACGTGCCATTCTGCCGACGTATATATACAGGGGGCGGTCGGCAAGTGGTTAATATATGTATACAGTGTAGTGTGTATATACACACACACACACACACACACACATATATATACTCTGCATTCAGTGTAGACTGCATTCGGCAGTATACAGTATATAACACACTTCAGTCAGTGTATTAAAATATATATATATATAATCATTATTATTATTATTATTATACACGATTTATATAGTGCCAACAGTTTACGCAGCACTTTACAATGTAGAGGGGGGACAGCAAAATTACAGTACAATACAGAAGGGACAGGAGGGCCCTGCTCGTAGAGCTTACATTCTAAAGGGAGGGGGTGGTGGTACAAAAGGTAATAGATGATTTGATGGGGGTGGCTCGGGGACAGTTGTTAGGTGGGTGTGGGATAGGCTTCCCTGAATAAGTGAGTTTTCAGGGATCTCCTAAAGGTTAACAGGTTAGGGACTGATCAGATATACTGGGGCAGGGAGTTCCAGGGGATGGGAGAGGCTCTGGAGAAGTCCTGAAGCATGAGAGGCGGTAAAACAGGAACCACCGCTTCAGGACGGCTCTTCAAGGAGAATGCTTGTCTTCCCAGATTAAGGAGCCCCAGGTGCTGGCTAACACAATCACAATAGGCAGAGGTAAAAAGAAACTCTGGACAGCGGCACACCGGGAAAGAAACTTGAAATCCTGTGCTTTTTATTTGAAAGAAGATCACATCAAAATAAAACAATTCACGGCAATGAGGGGTGCAAAGATATCTGACGCGTTTCGCACCAAAATTAGTGCTTATTCATAGCTATGAAGGGGAGTGTAGTCTTCTGAGGAGGAGTGTAGTTTGCTGAGGAGGAGCAGGTGGTCAACTGTGTCGAAGGCAGCAGAGAGGTCTAAGAGTATGAGTATGGAGTAATGGCCATTGGTTTTAGCAGTTAGTATGGAATGTTGTGGAAGGAAGCGGGACTGTAGGGGGGGGGGTCGAGAAAGTTGTTGTCCTTGAGGTAGCTACTTATTCGGTCATGGACAAGGCGTTCAATGAGCTAGGAGGCAAATGGGAGCAGGGAGATGGGTCTTAAGTTATTCAGGTGGGGTCTAGTGAGGGTTTTTTAAGTATGGGGGTAACCAGTGCATGTTTGAGCGGGGAAGGAAAGGTGCCGGAGGAGAGGGAGAGGTTGAAGATGTTGGTTAGGGAGTTTAGGATAGAGTGGGAAGGTGGTCGCAGTAATTGTGAGGGGACAGGATCCAGGGGACAGGTGGTGAGGTGGGCCATGGAGAGGAGTTTATCAACTTCATCGGTGGTAACTGGGCAGAAGGAGGAGAGTATTGAGTGTGGTGTTGGACCTGATTTGCTAGGTAGGGGAGGAAGTTGAATGCTGGATATCTCCTTGTGAATTGTGTAAATTTTGTTTTTGAAATGGTTGGCAATCTTTTGAGCAGTAAGCAAGTTGGTGGGTGGGGGGGGCAGTGGGGGGTGAAGTAAGGAGATACGGGTAGAAAAGAGTTGACGAGGTTTGGACGAGAGGGTTTTGATGAGAGTGTTGTAGTAGGGTTGTTTAGCAGTGTGGAGGCAGGAGTTGTATTTGAGAAGGGCAGATTTGTAGAGGGTAAAGTCTTGCAGGGACTTAGATTTACGCCATGCTCGCTCAAGAGCACGGCTGCGTCTCTTGAGACTTCTGGTTTCGTCTGCTTGCCAGGGTTACGGCAGATGGGGCCTGGTTCTGCCTATAGAAAGAGGAGCAAGTACGTCTAGGGAGGATGACAGCATGTTGTTGTAGATGGAAGTGGTTAGGCCTGGGCAGGACAGGGGTGCGATTTTGTCGTAAAGGCCATCAGTAGCAGAATAAAGAAGGAAAGGTTGAGGTTGTGAATGTTTCTGCATGTAGTGGTTTGTGGGTTGGCAGCATGGGAGGTAGGAGACAAGGAGAGTGTGAAACGGATAAGGTTGTGATCAGAGAGAGCAAAGGGGGTGTTAGAGAGGCTGCAGGGAGTGCAGCAATGGGAGAATACGAGGTCGAGAGTATTGCCGTTGGAGTGAGTGGTGGTTTGTGTCCATTGTGAAGTTGAGAAGTGGTTGCAGTATTAACATTGATTGGAATATTAAAGTCACCTAAGATGATGGCAGGTACTTCAGAGGAGAGAAAGTAGGGTAGCTATGCAGAGAAGTCATCCAAAAAGCGTGACACTGGTCCAGGAGGCCGATAAATGACTGCAATGCACTTCCAAAAAGAAGGGGGAAAGAGAGGGAGGTGTGAGAAGAACCTGGAAGGTGAATTGTAGGCAGAGGAGAAGTCCGACTCCACCTCCTTTACATCCACTGGGTCTGGTGGAGTGAGTCCAGAGGAGGCCACTGTGGGACAGGGCAGCTGGAGAGGTAGTGTCGAATTCCTGGAGCTAGGTTTCAGTAATAGCAAATAGATTAAGGGATTTGGAGAGGAAAAGGTTATTGGCAGAAGCTAGTTTGTTGCAGACCGAGTGGGCATTCCAGAGGGCACATGAAAGAGGGGGGCTGACTTGTGAAATCAGGGGAATTGGGATGAGAAGGTGGGAGTTATGACTACTGTTGGAGGAGGTAGACAGACAATTTTGGGGGTGGGAATATACAGCCTAGTGTGTGTGTGTGTGTGTGTGTGTGTGTGTGTGTGTGTGTGTATGTGTGTATATTCATTTATATATATATATATATAAATTAATGTATGTGTGTATGTGTATGTATATATATATATATATATATATATATATATATATATATATATATATATATATATATATATATATACACTGTATATACTCTGCATTCAGTGTAGACTATACTGTATATACAGTTATATATAGACTTCATGCGTTGTATTAATATATATATATATTTATATACAGTCTAGTGTGTGTGTGTATACTGTGTATATATATATATATATATATATATATATTACTCTGCATTCAGTGTAGACTATATATACAGTGCACTCGGCAGTGTACAGTATATAGTATACTTCAGGCAGGTTATATATAACTTTTCAAAGCAGAGGAAAGCCGCACCCAGTCTTCAGTTAGTGCAATCAATTAGTGCAGTGCTTGTACATCCTTATACCACAGGTGGGGAAATGGTTAGCCAAACCTAGAACCCTCCCATATTTCAACAGAAGTCTTCAACACATTTAACCACTTCAGCCCCGGACCAATTGGCAGCCAAAGAACCAGGCCCCTTTTTGCGATTCGGCACTGCGTCGCTTTAACTGACAATTGCGCGGTCGTGCGACGTGGCTCCCAAACAAAATTGGCGTCCTTTTTTTCCCACAAATAGAGCTTTCTTTTGGTGGTATTTGATCGCCCCTGCGGTTTTTATTTTTTGCGCTATAAACAAAAATAGAGCGTAAATTTTGAAAAAAATGCAATATTTTTTACTTTTTGCTATAATAAATATCCCCAAAAAATATATAAAAAATTTTTTTTTTTTCCTCAGTTTAGGCCAATACGTATTCTTCTACAAATTTTTGGTAAAAAAAATCGCAATTAGCGATTATTGATTAGTTTGCGCAAAAGTTATAGCGTTTACAAAATAGGGGATAGTTTTATAGCATTTTTATTAATATTTTTTTTTTATTAGTAATGGCGGCGATCAGCGATTTTTATTGTGACTGCGACATTATGGCGGACACATCGGACATTTTTGACACATTTTTGGGACATTTGTCATTTATACAGAAATCAGTGCTATTTAAATAGCACTGATTCCTATGTAAATGACAGTTGTAGTGAAGGGGTTAACCACTAGGGGGCGGGGAGGAGTCAGTGTGACGTGTTGTGTTTTTTTTACAGTAGGGGGGCGTGGCTGTACGTCTGACGTCATTGATCGGCGTTCCCGATGACAGGGAACCGCCGATCACTGACAGTCAGTGTAGGAAGCGCGGGGAGAGGTTTGTTTACACAAACCTCTCCCCGTTCTTCAGCTCCGTAACCCGATCGCGGGATACCAGCGCCGATCGGGTCCGCTGGTCCCGCGGCCGTGGTCACGGAGCTCCCGACCGGGTCGCGAGCGCGCCGCTGGCGCCCCCCCCCCCCCGGGCAGGCAAATTAAAGGGGACGTACCCGTACGTGCTTTTGCCTGCCCGTGCCATTCTGTAGACGTATATCTACATGAGGCAGTCGGGAAGCGGTTAATCTGTCAAAAAGAAACATGTACATGTATCACCATCTAGACATCACATCGAATTAGTTATCACCTAAATGAACAGATATACATCCAGATCTGTATTCAACCCCTTGGGGGCAATCGTATCAAGAAAATTAATCCAATACACTTCTCGCTTTTTTAAAATAGATTCTCGGTTACCACCCCTCCTATTCTTATTTTTTATTTTTTTTAACAGAAGGAATATTGATATAATCAACAGGTTACATAGTTACATTAGAGGACAGTGCATAGTTCTATAAAATATTGTCATAACATTTTGAGTACATCCTACATGAGTTATGTCCAGACAGAGCAGAAGATCAAGGGGTCTTCAAGGCTTCATTCTGGGCAAAATTGTCAATGACATAGCATTTTCAGTTTATTTGGACTAACCAGGGGTGTATTGGGAGCATTATATAGGTTTATTAGAAACAGAAGAGATGGGGGGGGGGAGACATGAAATAGAATAGGGTGGTGCAAGGGGAGGAAGGGAGGAGCCCAGGGAGGGGTGAGCGCCACCTCAGGAGACTATATTGTGAGACGTCTGGCCTCCACCCATGCCAACCAAATTTTATAGAATTTCTTTGGACAATTGCGCCCCATGTATGTCAGCTTATAGAGAGGGAGAGTCGCATTTACTAGTTCTTTACAGGTGGAAGTTCTAGGTGGCTCCTGTGCTTTCTATTGAAGCAAGATTGTTTTCCTAGCATAATATGCAGTGTAAAAGATAAATAATTTAGTATGGGTAGTAGTGGGTAGGTTATCTGTAATGCCCAGCAATAGGACCATGGGGTCAAGCTTAAGGGGCATCCCACTGATCAAGCTCATGTCAGCAACCACCGCCTGCCAAAATCCCTGCACTCGCGGGCAAAGCCATACCATATGTATGTCATTTCCCACCTCCCTTTTACATTTTGGGCACACATCATCAGAGGTATGATACATTACCGCTAGCTTTTGTGGTGTGTAATATACCCTGTGAAGGAATTTTAACTGTGGTCCCTAGCTGAAATCATAATAGGGATATATTGTTGTAAGCCCTCGGACCAGTCACGCTGCCAAGCCAGGAACGCCTTCTTAGCCCCAATGCCACCCGCGCAAATCAGTCAGAGATAGATAGAGGATAACGTCCTGTCTATTATGCGGGTCATAAGGAGCCTCTCAACCGAATGAGGCTCCACAGTGATGTAGGAACCTGAAATACATCCGGGGGAAGCCCGAATCTACCTTTCAGCTCACCAAAGGCATGATATCACTTAGCGTCCTCACTCCATGACGGGCCCACAGCTGTGGGTCATGCACAGTCCCCAGGTGGGAAATCGATGGATTGCTCCATAGGGGGTGTAGGGGGAGAATGTTTGTGGTCCAGCCGGAAGTCTCAAAACCTGCCTTCATACCAACACCGTGGTCCTCATGGGGGTGGTAATTTGTGTGGTGGATCTAGGCCCCCTGTACACCATGTTACTAAGTTCGGAATAGGATCCCAGTATTGTTGCCTCTAGGTTCACCGACGAGTTTGATTGATCCTGGGTAAACCACCACCTCACTGACACTACGACCGCCGCCCAATAATTCTTAAAATGGGGCAGTGCCAGGCCTCCCTCCGACAATGAAAGTTGGAGTTTGGATCTAGCCACCCTTGGGACTGAACCCTGCCATACAAAGGTGCTGATAGCTTGGTCAAGTTTAGTAAAAAAGGAGTTAGGTGTGCTAGTTGGAGTGTGTCTAAATACATATAGAAATTTAGGGAAAAAGGACATTTTAATTAAATTAACTCTGTCCACTGGTAGGGATGAGCCCGGTGTTCGATTCGAACCCATGTTCAAATCGAACATCGGCTGTTTGTCCGTTCGACAAAACCAGAAATTTGTGGGCCGTTCGCATCAAATTCGTGTGATACGAATGGCCCACAATGCACTGTGCCAGTCGCAGTGCATTGCTGGCTGATGATTGGCCAAGCATGCACTGTGACCCCGCATGCTTGGACAATCACAGCGCCGGCAGCGAGGAGAGTCATAATTGGCCAGAGGCAGGATGCTGTGATGGGGTAGCCATGCCATTTTTTCTCAAAGATTTTCATCCATATTGCCAGGACAAGACATGACATTAAAAGCCCCAAGCAGTTTTAAATGGCTTCTTTTTTTCCTTTGTAAATGTAAATTACATTTTGTGCAGGGACAGTTCTAAACACGGGAAACACATGCCACTTTACAGGCACCCCCCAGGTACCATATTTAAAGGAATATTTCGCTTTTTTTTTTTCAATTTACGCATCATTAAAATGACTGCTCCAGAAAAACGTCTGTTTTTAAAACTTCTTTTTGCATTGATACATGTCCCCTGGGGCAGGACCCGGGTCCCCAAACCCTTTTTAGGACAATAACATACATATTGGCTGTTATAATTAGCACTTTAGATTGCGAACGTTTGCGTCCATTGTAATTAATAGGGTTCTAACGTTCGTGCGAACTTTCAGTCCGTTCGCAGGTTCTGGAGCAAACCGAACCGGGGGGTGTTCGGCTCATCCCTACCCACTGGCATGAGTGGTAGATTCTTAAAAATTTAGCTTTTCTGAAGGAATTTCTGCAGAACCAGACGAACATTGGCCTCCAAATAGGTTGGTATGATGTCTATGGATGTGAATACCTAAATATTTGAAGCTGTCCACCCATTGAAGAGGGGCAGGCAGATCAGGGGGGGGACACGTTTGGTTTAAGGGAAAAAGGACCGACTTGTCCCAGTTGATTTTGACACCAGAGAATCTACCAAATGAGTCAATAAGTGCTAGGGCAGCTGACAAGGATTGAGGGTGGGTCATGAAGATAGAGGGTATCGTCTGCATACATTGACACTTTCTCGATGAGGGGTTATATCAGTATGCCAGTGACTGTAGGGGAAGATCGGAGCATCATTGCCAATGGCTCAATAGCAAGAGCAAATAAGGCCGGGGAGAGGGGCGGCCCTGTTTGGTGCATCGGTGGAGCGGGAACGATGCAGAGAGGTGGCCATTTGTCCCAACCCTGGCCGTCGGGTTAGAGTATAGCAGCCGCAACCATGATATAAAAATTGGACCAAAGCCAAATCTATGCATTACATTCCATAAGTAGTCCAACTCCACTGAGTCAAATGCCTTTTCAGCAGGGATGCGACTACCCCCCCCTCCCCCCCAGCCACCTGATCCATCACCGTAAATAATATTCTTAAGTTAATATCTGTTCCCTTACTTGGCATAAAGCCTGTCTGATCCCCATGTATCAGAGAAAGTATCACTGCATTAAGGCGGTTAGCTAGTACCTTTGTGAGGATTTTGGCATCAACATTTATCAGTGAAATAGGTCTGTAGGAAGAGCACTCTGTCTTTAACTGGCTTGGGAATTACTGCAATAATGACCCTTAACATTAAAGGTGGTAGCATAGCGTCTTTAATGTATACCAGCAAGATCTCCCTAAATCTCGACGCCAGTGGGTTTTAAAAAATTCAGCCGGAGGCTGTCCTCTCAGGGAGTCTTACTCGCCTGCATAGACGCCAGAGCCGCCTGAACTTCTTTCAGAGTGAGTGGAGCATCAAGTTTTAAGTGGGCCTCCTCAAACAGAACAGGGAAGTCAAGTGTGTCCAGAAAGGATTGGAGTTCCTCCTGGAGGAATATAGGTCCTCATAGTAGGCAGCAAAGCGGGAGTTAATTTCCCTCCGGGTCTGACAGCAATCTCCCAGATCTATCTCTAATATTGGTGACGTGGTCACTTCAGGCGTGATATATGTAATTATATATATATATATATATATTGTGGTGGTGTGGTACCCCACCAGCAAAATGATGCAGGGTTCTCAACCAGGCGGGTTGAGGGGCTCCAGGGTGTTTGTTTATTTGGGAGGAAACTAGCTTTTCAGTTTCCTCCATGTTTATTAAAATCCACTTTGGGACCTGGAGCCCGGGGATTTCTTAGAGATCCGTGTGGGATGAAATCCCCAATCCTGGATCCGGGTTTTGGGATCCCCCAGCACACTGACTGGTCAGGTGTGTGCTGGGCTATTTGTAGACACCTGACCATGATTCTGGGCTCCACCCTCCCGAGGAGTCCAGGCTTGCAAGGGAGAACCCAGAGAGTGCAGGCTGCACTGTGTGAACCAGATACCTAAGTCTGAGGTTGCTGACAGAAGTCAGGAGAGCTCCATGTGGGAGCCTGAGCAGTGGTGCATCCGCTGCTGAAGAGAGCCAGGTGGCTCTGTATTTTGCAATGCTGCATGTTTAAGCCAGGAGGCTGAATATCCTTTTGTTTGTTGCTGGCAGTTCAAACCCCCTGCGAGGGAAACCATCTTTTGTTTTCATTTATGGAACTTTGTTTTCTTTTTTCCCTTTCTTTTAATAAAAGTGGGCCAACAAGCATGACTGGCGTGGACTCTGCTCACTGGTATGCTCTACACAGACGCTAAAGAACCCCCAATATCACAATATATATATATATATATATATATATATATATATATTACAGTCTAGTATCAATACTGTGTGTGTGAGTGAGTGTGAGTATATATTGTAACCTGGGGGACAGGTAGCAGGTACAAAGCTCACTGGGATGGGCTGTTTAGTAAGGCACAGATACCAAATCCACTTGAGGTAGTGAAAACAGTGCTGGGTTTATTTGATTCAAATACAAGTCCATACACAGGTGCTGCACAGTCTTCCAGAAAACACATCAAAACAGAAATAACCAAACAAAAGTCCTAGCCGTGTCTCGGCTCTAACTATAACATACACCGTCTCTAACTATCAAGCTGAGCAAGCCTACCGCTTGTCAGCTTCTGTAAAGAGTTTTTAAAGGGTTTTACCAACCTTTTGGCTCCTCACAAACCATCCCTGTTTGTGTGTCCCAGGCAGAGAGCAAAAGCCGTTTGCTCAGGTGAGCTTAAATTAGCCTGGAAAGGAGGACTAATATCCGAACTGGATCATGTCTCAGAGACCTCTGAATGTATATGAGAGGAGCCTGGGAGATGTATAAACCCCGAACAGGACTTCTCCTGGCTCTCTCTGGGACGCTCTGCTACAATATATATATATATATATATATATATATATATATATATATATATATATATATATATATATATATATATATATATCACTGCATTCAGTGTAGACTATATATACAGTGCATTTGGTGGTGTACAGTATATAATAAAGTGCAGTCTGTGTTAAAAAAAAATGAATCCCCTATCATGTCCAGAAGGCCACCAAGGAGAGGCAGACGCTCACAGGCCACTAAAAGAGGACAAGCAGTCTCTGTGTCTACAGTGAAAAGTGGTGGACATGGTGCATCCTCTGCAGGCGGGTCACGCTTCTCCTTTTTTTCTGCTGCTGGCCGTGTTATTGAGCCACAACATGCAGAAGCGTTGGTGGAGTGGATAACTAAGCTGCCCTCATCCTCCTCATCCTCTGTCACCCAGGCTCATACTAGTTTGCCTTCCAACGCAGCTGCCAAAGCAGCCTATTCCACTGGCTCCTTTTCCACAGTTACTCCTTAGCCCCACCATCATGCATGGAGGAGTCACCAGAATTATTCGACCAACATGTTAGTTACATGCTAATGGTGATGAGCAGCAATTTGAAGGCTCCGATGTTGGCTCCCAGGATGAGGAAGGGAGTAACGTGAGCCTAGAGAGAGGACGTGCCACAGAAGGACAAGAAACTAGCAGTTATGTTCCCCCAGCTGCAGCATACTGCCAAGTTTACTCCAGTGACGAGGAGGGTGGGGGGGATGATGAGGTCACTGACTGTACTTGGGTGTCTGAGAGGAGGAAAGTGAGGAGGCACAACTCCAAATACTGTACACCACCAAATGCACTGTCTATATAGTTGGAGTTGGCAGGATGTTCTCCAGGTGCCAGCTTAAGGGCAGCCACCCTATTGCATCACACCACAGAGATCCACAGGTGCAGGGCACTGCTGACACCCCGCTGACTTGCAAAAGGTGTGGGCTTTTTTCAACACTTGTGCAGTAGATTGCACCATTGCTGTTTGCAATCTATGTCTGAAGCGGATCAAGCATGACCAGAACAGCAGCCACTTGTGCACCACATGCTTGACAAGACATATGACGACCTGCCATGCAGTCCGTTGGCAATAGCACCTTAAAGACCCACAGTATAAAACAAGGCAGACTTCTCCTTGCTCCTCATCTGTGATCTCAACCCCTACTATACCTCCCAGTTCTCTCAAAAGCCTGCACTGAGAAGAATGAAGGTATAGCAATGGGTGCCACAAGTACTTGTAGCCAATCTGCTAGCAGTACACCACCAGTTGATTTCAGCAGGCTCAGCGTCTAAATGCTAGCTTGGCCAAATGGATAGAACTACAACTGCTGCCTTTTCAGCTGGTAGACTCTGCCCCCTTTTGTGAATTTGTGGAATGTGTTGTACCACAGTGGCAGGTTCCAAAAATAAATTAATTTTCACGTAAGGTCTCTATCGTCATGTGGAAGGCATGTTTTGGCCTCAATTGGACAGGGCAGTCAGCAGCAAGGTTCATATTACTGCTTACTTATGGTCCAGCAAGCATTGTCAGGGATTTCACGGCACACTGGGTAACTCTGCTGGCAGCTGGGAAGGATGCAGGACAGGGTTTAGTGTTGGAGCTAGTTCCACCACCACACCTCCAAGAATCTGGTGGTCATTCTGCCACATCTGCCCACTCCACCCCCTCCTCTTCTTCTTCCTCTGTGGCCTCTTCTGCAGAATTGTGCTCTGAACCAGCAGTGCTCCCTAAGCGTTCAAGGGGCTATGCAAGCAGTCAGGCTAAAAGATGCCTGCCATGCAGTGCTTCGGTTGGTCTGTCTAGGGGACAGGAGCCACACTGGGCCAGAGATTCTGTCAGCTCTATGGGGGTAGGCTTAGAGGTGGTTGATGCCACGGCAGCTTGAGCCAGGAATGGTTCTATGTGACAATGGCACCGACCTTCTCTCACTTGACACATGTCCCATGCTTGGCACAGGTCCTGAATTTGGTGGTGCAGCGTTTCTTGACCAGGTATCCAGGCTTACCAGATATTCTGAGGCAGGCCAAAAAAGTCTGTGGTCATTTCCGGTGGTGACACGCCCACCAGGTGGAACTCAACATTGGCAATGCTGCAGCGGTTGCACACACAGCCGAGGACCATCAATGAGTACCTGTGTGAGTATGGCACCAGGACAGGCTCAGGGAAGCTTGGCTTCTTTTCCCTATGCCAGTGGCTACGGATCAAGGATGCATGCACTGTCCTGTCACCATTTGAGGAGGCCACAAGGATCATGTGCAGTGACAATGCGTGCATCAGTGACACCGTCCCTCTAATCTTCCTGCTGGAGCACACGCTTCGTGGAATCATGGACAGGGCACTTGAGGCAGAACAGCAGGAGGAAGAGGAGGACTTCCTTTCCTCTCAAGGCTCCCTTTTTGCAGATAGCATTCCTGCGGGGCCGCCAAACACACAGGAAGAAGAGGAGGAGGATTGTGTCAGCATGGATGTAGAGGATAACACGCAGCAGTCTTCAAGGGATGATTTTCAGTCCCCAGAAACCCAAGGAGTTTTACGTGGCTGGGAGGAGGTAGTTCCTGACAATGCCATCCTCAGTGACCCAGAGGACATGAGCTTGGGCTCCCTGATTCTGCAAAGCCTGCGAAAGGACCCTAGGATTCGTAGTATCAAGGAGAGTAATCATTACTGGCTGGCAACCCTTCTTGATCCACATTACAAGGGTAAAGTTGCAGAACTCTTCCTGCCTTTGCAGAGGGAGCAGAGGATGAAACATCTTCAGGAGGCCTTGAAGAAAAGTTTGTGTAGTGCCTTTCCAGACCCTAGGAGGTTACCATTTCCTGGTGCTGGACAACGTGTTTCTAAGGCTTCGTTCAGTCAGAGGAAGTGCGGAGGAGAAGGTGGCTGGCTGATCGATGCCTTTAAACATTTTTTCAGTATTCAGCACCAAGAGCTGATAGATTTCAAGCAACCATCGCCAGTGTCTGCATTATATGGTGCAGGAATATCTAGGGGCAAGAGCAGACTCGGAGACCTTTCCAACAGAGCATCCACTGGGTTACTGGGTCTTGAGGATAGACAACTGGCCAGAACTTGTTAAATATGCAATCGAGCTGTTGGCCTGTCCTGCATGCAGAGTGCTTTCTGAACGGACATTCAGTGCTGCTGGAGGCTTTGAAACAGTTCGAAGAGTGTGCCTCTCCACAGACTCCATTGTTAAGGTCATATTTATAAAAATGAATCAGTCCTGGATCAGTAGCTAGAAAGCCCCTTGATGTTGAAGTAAATGATTGAATTTGCTAGGGATCTGGGATCCCTTGAAGATTGCCTATGCTGCCTAAGTGCCTATCCTATTCCTGAATCTTGATGATGCTAGCAACAATATTTTTGGTTTAGGGCACCACCCACACCCAAGGCCCAATTTTTCTGCCCCCGTTTAACAGGGGCATGTCATTTCAATTTTTAAAATGTTTACAGCAGGGCCCGTTCCTGCTGTAAACTGCGAAGAGGAGTTCTGGCAACACCAACACCCAAGGCCCAAAATTTCTGCACCTATTTGACTGGGGCATATAATTACAAATTTTAAAATATTATTTAACAGCAGGGCCGTTCCTGCGCCCAACAAGAGTAACTGTGAGGGGTTACAGTGTTCTGGCACCACCAACACCCAATTTTTCTGCAGAGTATATAGTGCAGTCCGTATAGTATATATGTATGTATAATAATAGTGCAGCGCTAGTGGTGTATATGCTACACATAAGCTAAACCAGAATATGAGTCTGGGAGCAACATGTGCCGCAGATGTAATATAATGACACTCTATCAATCAAGTGAATGAGTGATACAAATTAACAAACAATGAAATGATCATCCGATCGCGGTGACCATTAGTGAAAAAAAACTATAAGGATAAAATTAAACCGTATGTATTGCTGAAAAGAAAATGTGTATATGGAGTGACCAACAAAATATTGTGGTAAATTGGTCAAAACCCGACTATAAGGTGACACATATTACACATTATAGAAATAGGTGATAAATATAGAGGGCTGCTCTCCAGGACTTAGACTGGGAGAGAATATTGGCATCAATGGGCACAGAACAGAAATGGGAATTCATCAAAAAGACTGTTTGTGAACTCACTGCAAAGTATATACCCATGGGCAATAAGTTTAAAAGGCTAAAAATAAAACCTATATGGCTCACGTCCAAAGTTAAAAAAGCTATAAACTTTAAGAAAATAGCCTTAAAAAAATATAAAAATGAAGGATTACTAGTGTCATTTAAATGTTACAAAGAATATAACGGAAAATTGAATACTCACCTTTCCGTAATTTTCCTTTCCTGGTTCCTACCCATGGCAGCATACCAATGGTTGATGGCTCCGCCCCGAACAACCCACAGGACCACGTAACTCTATAAAAAAAAAAGGAGTTACTCCCCTCCTCAGGTATTCTTGTAACTAGTCTTCAGAACATTAAGGATTATTGAAGGGAGGGTTTATGCTGCCATGGGTAGGCACCAAGAAAGGAAAATTACGGAAAGGTGAGTATTCAATTTTCTGTTTTCCTGGTGCCTCCATGGCAGCATACCAATGGTAAATAACACGCTTACAGGGAGGGTACTGCAATAATAATTTTTTTAATGACTTTACAGAGCTGATAATTCTAAGGTCTTTCTCCCAAAGTCTCGGGGGGGGGGGGGGGACTGCCGGATCTAGGCTATAGTGCGACATGAAGGTGTTGAAGGATGACCAACTAGCCGCTCTGCAAATTGTCTCAGGGGAGATCCGCGCCAAAGCTGCCCAGGAATAGGCCATTCCCCGCATTGAGTGAGCAACTGGGACTGGGAGACCACTAGCCTGATAAGCCCTCTGAATTTGTTTCACGATCCAGCTGGCCAAGGTTGCCTTGGAGGCCGCCATTCCTTTCCTTGCCCCCTTGGGAATAACAAACAGACGTTGATCCTTGCGTAAATGCTGTGTCAACTCCAAATAACGCCTCAGGGACCTGGTCACATCCAATTCATGTATTTTAGAAGAGGTTGGATCTTCTCCGAAGGTCGGGAGAACCCATTCTTAATTAAGATGGTAAACTGATGGTACCTTCGGGACAAACTGGTGAATAGGCTGCAAAACCACCGTGTCTGGGAAAAACGTGACATAAGGTTCTCTAGCTTCCAGGGCTTGAATTTCTGATACCCTGCGTCCTGATGTGATGGCGATCAAAAAAGTAATTTTCCAGGTAATATCCTTCAATGCACATTCTTCAGTGGGTGCAAAGGGTGGACTGGCTAAGACGTTGAGGACAACTGTCAGATCCCACTTGGGGTAAAGAGTTTTCCTGGGAGGACGTAACCTTAGCACTGCTTTTAGGAAACGGTCTACTAAGGGCTTTAGTGCCCAGCATGTGTCTGTTAAGGCTGATAAGGCTGAAACCTGAACTTTCAGTGTGGTAAAGTGGGATTCCATCCTAAAGTGGAACTTCCACTTTTCGGAACCCTCCCCCCCTCCGGTGTCACATTTGGCACCTTTCAGGGGGGAGGGGGGGTGCAGATACCTGTCTATGACAGGTATCTGCACCCACTTCCGGGCATAAACTCCAACAGGAGTTTACGCAACTTCCTGTCCCAGGGGGGCGCTGTCTGCCAGGACACACACATGTCCGCAGACAGCGCTGACGATTCTCATTGCGCTGCGCGACTCACGCATGCGCAGTAGGGAACCGGGAAGTGAAGCCGCAAAGGCGACACTTCCTGATTCCCTCACCGAGAATGGCGCCGGCAGCAGCAGAGAGCCGATCGATTGATCGCCCTCTGCTGCCGACATCGCTGGAACCTGTGACAGGTAAGTGTCCATTTATTAAAAGTCATCAGCTGCAGTATTTGTAGCTGCTGGATTTAAAAAAATTTCAGGTACAGTCCCGCTTTAAGACCTAAGTCTAGGTCCAGGCCCGACTGCAAGAAGAGTAGAATATTGTGAACTCCAGGATCCAGCGGATTCAACTGGCTGGATTCAGCCAGCTGGGTGAATTTCTTCCATACCCTGTAGTAGGTGGCATTGGTAGATGACTTCCTGGCTTGCAATAAGGTCTGTATAACTTCATGTGAGCACCCTAGGCTGCCCAGTCTCTTCCGCTCAACTTCCAAGCCCTCAAGTCCAGAATCTCCGGATGTGAGTGGAAGAAGTCGCCTTGAGATAGGAAGTTGTCTGAGTGGGGAAGCGGGAGTGGATTGCACAAAGCCATCTTGATTAGAAGCGGAAACCATGGTCTCCTCGGCCAGTATGGGATGACCGCCAGGATAGTGACTTTTCTAATGTCAGCCTCTGGAGGAACCTCAGTATCAGGGGAACCGGAGGAAATGCATACCCCTTCTGGAAGTTCCAGGGCTGGATTAGGGCATCCACCCCTGCTGACCTTGGAGATGGGAACCTCGTAAAAAACAGAGGAGTCTTGGCGTTGAGCGGGGAGGTGAAAAGATCTATCTGGGGAGTACCCCACTGTTGGCATATCCAGCGGAAGACTTGTGGATTCAGTGACCACTCGATGTTGTTGTTGAAGGACCTTGAGAGGCGATCGGCTAGCTGATTCTCGGGGGCGTGGATGTAAGCGGCCCGGAGAGCAATCAAGTTGTTCTCGGCCCAGGATATAATTGGGGCTACCTCGCTGGCTAGGGACCTGCTGCGCGTCCCCCCTTGGTTCCGAACATAGGCCACTGCCGCTCTGTTGTCCATCTGGAGCAATGGACCTTGCCCCTAAACAGTGGGGCCAGATGTAAGATTGCCATCCATGCTGCCTGTTAGAAGTTTTTGAGTTAATTAATATTTTAAGTGATAAAAGTTTCTGAAAATATATGTATGTATATGTACGGTAATAAGTGATAGTCTCTAAAGGTCACAGAATAACACAGAGAACAGAGAGGAGTCGTTCTGCTGTGTAGGTACTTCTATTTTTGAGTTACTATGCCAGGACAATGGGAGGAGTTATGCTACTTATCTTTAGACTTAACCATATTAGGTATATGCAAATATGGGTGTCACCAGGAAATGCTGACATTACATTATGAAACAGTATAAGAATGGAGTAGGGTTATGGTAGAGAGAGGTAGGGAGGTGGAGAGAGGAAGAAGGAGGAGGAGGGGTGAAGATGTAACATCAGAAGTCTCAACCTCACTCTGAGGCCGTCACCATGCCATATTTTACCAGATGTCAGTCTTATCTTTGCTTATCTTTCTGAAACAATAAATAACCTTTCTGGAAGTATTGGAAATGCGGCCTTGGATAAAGGCATACAAATCTCCTCTACACACACCCTCTAGGAGAGAGGACATTGATTTACATATTATAGAAAAGACTTTGCTAATTCATCTTGAAACGCTCCTGTGAGTATGTAGACAATATATATAGAATTTCTATATATCTACACCTTTTTACACTGCCCTTAGCCAGGGGCCAAGTCCTGGGAAAAAAAAGTGTGGGAACTCCCACCCAAGATCCACTCCCCCACCAAAAAATAAAATGATACGCTCATATGCACGAACGCTTCAAAAGTGGTATTTTTCATCCAATTTTCGTATTGTGTGTATGAAGCTTAACTGTTAGTACATAAAATAAAACAATCCTCAATAAACATAAATAAGGTAATTCTCTGAATAATCAGCATTCATTCAATTGTGCTTCCATTGTTCTGATCTTTATTGGGGAATTTTATTTTGTATATAGAGTGTTTATGTGGTGAGTTTACACTTTTAATTGAACAGAGTTTGGATAACACAGGGTTAAACGGAAAGGTCATAAATTAACTGTACATTATCTGGACAGAGTGCTTGGGGAGATAGTGATGTGTTCCTGTTTAGGAGATGTATGTTAGCTTGGGGGGCTTCAAATTCTGCAGGGCTCCAACACACACTTGCTGCTATTCCAACCCTTCACATATTTCCACATAAACTTCCCTCCTGGCATTAAACTTTGCCAGGTCTTGTGCTCAGCTTACCACCCCAAACTGATGTTCCTCCCTTAGCTCACCTCTCTCCCTGCATGTCTTGTGAGCAGAATAGCTGTGCTCCTCCTCTGGGTTCTCTCATCATATGGCACTGAAGTTGGAGGAGGGGGGGATTCAGCGGGACACACAGAGCAAGTATGCAGGAGACTGGGGGGGGGGGGTGAGGAGACAGAAAATCAGGAGGGGCCGGCGGGGAGGAGCACATCACGCGAGGTCTGACTAAACACAATCTCTTAGCAGCAGGGACCTGATCTACCCGTCAGCTAGCTGTGATTGACAGGTAGATCGAAGCGGAAGCTGTCATGGGGCCCCCTACTGGCAATGCCTGAATGGTCAGTCCACCCCTGGTGTGCGTCACTATTGCGAGCTGTGTCAGCTGCTGCTAGTGTAGCACCTGCCACACAGCTCGCATACTTCAAAGTCTTGCAGGACACAGCTGCTAACGGGAACTGAGTTCCTGTTGTGGAAAAAGTACAGGAACTCTGTTCCCATGCGTTCTCGCAGGACTGTAGCCCTGCCCTTAGCTCTAGAATGTTGGAAATCATCCCTTGAATCGCCACCTCCCTTTCACTAGCTGGTTTTGGAAGTGTGCCCCCCATCCTAGCTGACTTGCATCTGAAGTAAGGATGGACCATGAGATGGATCCCAGGGAACGGTGAACCAGAAGGTTGGGTGGTCTTGTCCCCCACAAGAGGCTGGACTTCATTGAAAAGGTGATGACTATTAATTGTCCCAGGTGCTTCCTTCTCCACTGCGCCAGAAACCCCGCCTGGAAGTCTCGCAGATGCCACCTGGCCCACTTCACCATTGGTATACAGGATGAAAGGGACCCTAGGAGGCTCAGACAATCTGATGCTGACATGGAGCGACTTCCTAACGCCTGCTTCACCTTCTGGATCAAAATCAGGATCTTTTCTGGTGGAAGAGACACAGCCTTCTCTGGGGTATTGAATAGAGCTCCCAGGTATGTCATCTTCTGGGTAGGCGTCAACTGACTCTTTGCATAGTTGATAAGCCACCCGAAACTGAACAAAGTGTTCAGGACTAGCTGCACCTGTGCCTCCAGAGTTTCTGTGTTGAGACAGGATTAGGATGTCGTCCAGGTAATGCAGGACCCTAACCCAGTTCTCCCGGCGGGGGGCCCGAATGGCCACTAAACCCTTGGTGAAAGTCCTGGGTGCTGATGAAATTCCAAATGGGAGACATTGGAACTGGAGGCGCAGACTGCCCACTTTGAACTGGAGAAAAGGCTGACAATGATGGATGGGGATGTGAAGGTACACATCCTGAAGGTCTATAGAGACCATCCAATCCCCTGGCTGTACTGACAGAACTACTGTGCTCAGGGATTCCATCTTGAAATACTCTATCTGTATGTAACGGTTTAGCCTCTCCAGGTCCAGAACAGGCCTCCAACCTCCTGAGTTATTGGGGACTAAAAAGATTGGGGAATAGAACCCCAAGTGACTTTCCGAGTCGGGAACTGGCAGAACTGCCCGTTGGTGAAGGAGTATTTGGATATTCTGAAAGAGGACCTGTCTCTTTTCTCGGGAGGTCAGAATCTTGGTGGGCCGGAAAGAAAAAGGTGGAGGACGGCTCTTGAATCTCCAGAAATGTCCTTGCTGGACTGTGGAGGTTGCCCATGGGTCCGTGCAACTTTCCACCCAAACCTGGGCAAAAGACCTGAGTCTTGCTCCTACTGGACCGGTTTGGGTGGGAAAGGAGTCAAAAAGACTTCTGGCTCTCAACTGTTAAAGTTGAGGCCTTAGGTTTTCCCAATTTAAGGAAAGTGGCTTGTGAGCCCTTCAAGCCCCTTCTGTACTTCTTACCGGGACGGTATGATCTGGCATCCCTAGATCTTTGCTGAGTAGCTGGTCGCAAAGTGAATCTCCTTTTCCTACTCCTATCCTGAGGGATAAGGCCACTCTTGACACCTGTGACCCGGGTAATGGCAGTGTCCATTTTTTCGCCGAACAGGGCCTTACCATCATATGGGATGCGACACCATGACTGCATTGAAGATGGGTCTGCTGACCATGGCTTTAGCCATAATGCTCTTCTGGCTGTGATATAGTAAAGCATAGCCCTGGAGGAGCACCTCAGGATATCGATGGCCGCTTCCGCCATAAAATCAGAGGCCAGTTTTAATTCATCTAGTGCTTTGATGATTTAGTCTGGATCTAGGCCCTGCCTGAGGGCCATCTCGATATTGTCCGCCCATACTTTAGTGGCTCTGAAGACCGAGGATAGTGACACTGCTGGTTTGCAGGCTCCCCTCTGTCACTTGATAAACTTTTTTAAGATCTGAGTCGATACTGCGATCCAGGGGGTCCCTGAAAGGAACTGCATCCTCTAAAGGCAGCATTGTGTTCCTGGCTAAACGCATGATCGATGCGTCTACAGTTGGTACGGAGTCAAAGAGTTGGGCGTCTGCCTCTGCCAGCCGATAAAGCTTGAGAAACCGGTTGTAGGCGACGGGTCTCTTGTCCACCTTCCGCCACTCATCTGTCACCACTTCCTTAATTTTATCCATCACCATCAAACAGGGAAATTTGCAACCTTTTTGGTCAGGTGAGGAAAATATTTTTTAGTTTTGGAGGGAGGCTCCAGGTCTTCCTCCCACTGAATCGCATCTTTTACTGTGGTAATAAATAGATTCACTAAGGCAAAATCAAATTCTGATGAGTTTTTCTCAGCTGTACCCGATTCGTCCTCTGAGTTAGGCTCCGAACTGGGTTGGCGGAAGGGCACCTCCCCCGCTCTCTCTTCCACAGGTGGCACTGATTGATCTTGAGACAGGGCTAATTCCCGGATGGAATCTTTGATCAAATCCTAAATTGAACCTATGGATCCCTGCTTATCCACTGTGGCTTCCAAGAGGTACTGACTACATGCCAATTTTCCTGGGAGAGCTTGCTTCCCACAGACCCAGCAGGCCTTCTTCCCTGGCTGTGTTGACCTGCCCTGGGAGCTATGCCTGTTTGAAACATGTTGGGGTGATCTCCGACTGCTGTGGGAAGCATGCGCAGAGGATGAGTGCGAGTGTCCAGAGCTTCTGTGACCTCTTGACCTATCGGCAGAGTGGGAAGATCTGCGAGATGATTCTCGGTGCGGGCTGTGGAAATAAAAGAACACAGAGATATTTCCAAAAGCCCAGAGAAAGCTCTTTTTAAAAAAACTTACCTTTGTTGCAGCCCTTACCTAGTGGGGTGTTGAGGATCTTTTTTATTAGGCGGCATAATGACCTCTGGGGCAGCTAAGGATGGGGAAAAAAAAAATTATATATATATATATATATATATATATATATATATATATATATATATATATATATATATATATATATATATATATATATATATATATACACATAAACACACACACATTATATATATATACATACACATACTACCCCTCAGAGCTCTACCTTGGTCAGGCCCCATACTAGAGAGAGAGAGGCAGAGGGTGGAGAAGACACTAGGAGGTGTTTTCCCAATGACAGCCTGATTAAAATGATTTTTCAGGCTGTTTAAATAGGAAGTCTCGGTTTGGGTGTACCAAGATGGCCGCCGTTTGGCTTCAAAAGGCTACTGCACAGGTGCCGTGCTTCCTGCTGTAGCCCCGCCCCCCCGAGGAGACAAAATTGTACACAGGGACGCGCGCGAAGCATCCGGGCATGCCCGGGGGGGGGGGCAGGAAGAGACTGTGCGGCTGGGAGACAGCATGAGGCGGAAAACACAGCATGTCGGTCTGGCTGGAGCAGAAACAGGTATGCACTGAAGGATCCAGACAGGAGGCTCTGGGATAGGCAGCCAGGAGACTGAGGAGAGGATATGCTCCTGAGTCTCTGCACCCCAAAAAGATCCACAGAAAAACGGGCTCCCATACTCATCTGGTGCATTTAGCAACCCAAATAATGGGACTCCATACTGCAAGAAAGCATGAACCTGCAATGGTCGCACCATATGACGGTGAGGTAGGGCTGGACTGTGATCCTGCAGGGATGAGGACAGGAAAAAAAGAATACCTGAGGAGGGGGGTAACTCTTTTTTTTATAGAGTTACGTGGTCCTGTGGGTTGATCGGGGGGAGCCATCAACCATTGGTATGCTGCCATGGAGGCACCAGGAAAACAGAATATGTAAAAAGGAAATCAAGGATGCAAAAATTCAAAACGAAAGACAGATTGCAAAAGATAGTAGGACAAACCCCCAAAAATCTTCAAATATATTAATAGTAAAAAGGTCAAGTCTGAGCATGTAGGCCATTTACAAAATAATCTACAGTAGGTGACTGGGGACAAAGAGAAGGCAAATGTATTAAATACTTTCTTCAGCTCTGTGTATACAAAGGAGCATGGGGGAGCTCAAGTCTATAATGGGGGTGGTAGTGACACAGCCCCAAATCCACAATGGCTCAAAAGTGATATGGTACAGAAATATGTAGACAGAATAAAGGTGGATAAAGCACCTGGACCCGATGGCATCCACCCACGGATCCTAAAAGAATTGAGCTCTGTAATTTCAAAGCCATTGTATTTAATTTTTAGGGACTCATTAATGACAGAAATAGTACCACTGGATTGGCGCAGGGCCAATGTGGTGCCTATATTTAAAAAGTATTTACCAAGTAACTATAGACCTGTTAGTTTAACTTCTATAGTTGGGAAGATACTGGAGAGATTAACCACTTGCCGCCCGTCCATTGTCAAATGACGTCGGCAAAGTGGTTGTAAAATCCTGACAGGACGTCATATGAAGTCCTCAGGATTTTGAGCCGCTGCGTGCCCCCGGGGGCGCGCATCGCGGCGATCGTTGTTGCGGGGTGTCAGTCTGACACCCCGCAACTACGATCTTGGTAAAGAGTCTCCGACGGAGACTCTTTACCACGTGATCAGCCGTGTCCAATCACGGCTGATCACAGTATAAATAGGAAAAGCCGGTAATCGGCTTTTCCTCACTCGCGTCTGTTAGACGTGAGTAGAGGAGAGCCGATCGGCTGCTCCTCTGACAGGGGGGGTCTGTGCTGATCGATTATCAGCGCAGCCCCCCCGAGGATGCCCACACTGGACCACCAGGGACGCCGCCAGACCACCAGGGATGTGCAATAAAAAGGTATGCCACCGGACCACCAGGGATGACACACAGTACCCCCAATGGATGCTAATCAGTGCCCCCAATGGATGCCAATCAGTGCCCACAATGGGCATCACTGATTGGCATGCATTATTGTTTGGCACTGATAGGCAGCATTGTTTTTTACTGATGGATGCCAATCAGTGCCTATCCGTGCCACCTATCAGTGCCTATCCGCGCCGCCTATCAGTGCCCATCCGTGCCGCCTATCCGTGCCCATCCGTGCCGCCTATCCGTGCCCATCCATGCCGCCTATCCTTGCCAATCCGTGCCGCCTATCCATGCCAATCTGTGCCAGCTATCAGTGCCAATTTGTGCCACCCATCAGTGCCCATCCGTGTCGCCCATCAGTGCCGCCTATCAGTGCCCATCAATGCCACCTCAGTGCCACTTCATTGGTGCCACCTCATCGGTGCCCATCAGTGCCGCCTTATCAGTGCCCATCAGTGCAGACCTATCAGTGCCCATCAGTGAAGGAGAAAACGTACTTATTTACAAAGTTTTGAAACTGAAACAAAAAAAAACATTTTTTTTTTCAAAATTTTCGGTCTTTTTTTATTCGTTTAGCAAAAAATAAAAACCGCAGAGTTGATCAAATACCACCAAAAGAAAGCTCTATTTGTGGGAAAAAAATGATAAAAATTTAATTTGGGTACAGTGTTGCATGACCGCGCAATTGTCATTCAAAGTGTGAGAGCGCTGAAAGCTCAAAATTGGTCTGGGCAGGAAGGTGTTTAAGTGCCCTGTATTGAAGTGGTTAATAAAAGACCACATAGACGAGTTCTTGCAGGAAAAAAATATTTTAAGCAACAGACAGCATGGGTTCATGAAAGACAGAAGTTGTCAGACAAACCTGATTTCTTTTTATGAGGAGGTGAGTAAAACCTTGGACAGAGGGGTGGCGGTGGACGTGGTATACTTGGATTTTGCAAAAGCGTTCGATACAGTTCCCCACACACGGCTCATGTGTAAGGTAAGGTCTACAGGTTTGGAAATATCGGTTTGTAAATGGATAGAAAACTGGCTAAAAGACAGAATTCAGAGAGTAGTGGTTAATGATTCTTACTCTGAATGGTCTAAGGTTATCAGTGGTGTACCCCAAGGTTCAGTGCTGGGACCCTTACTTTTTAATATCTTTATAAATGATATTGGGTCTGGGATCAAAAGTAACATTTCGATCTTTGCAGATAACACCAAGCTATGCAGTGGAATAACGTCCTTACAGGATGTCTCCAATTTACAAGCCGACCTCAATGTTCTGTCTAATTGGGCGACTATGTGGCGACTATGTGGCAGATGAGGTTTAATGTTGATAAATGTAAAGTTATGCACTTGGGGGCTAAGAATATGCATGCATCATACATGCTAGGGGGCAGGGCTGGTGCAAGGATTTTCGACACCCTAGGTGAAACCTCATTTTGCCGCCCCCTTGGCTCCGCCCGCTTGGCTCTGCCCCCCAACTCCACTCCGACCGGAGATTTTTTGTAACCCCCCCCCCCCCCCCCCCCCAAATGTAATCACCTCAGTGTAATACCCCCAATGTGCAGTATACAGGTGGGGGGGGTGGGGATTTGCAGTATACAGGAGGGGGGTGGAGTATACAGGTGGGGGGTTGGGGGTGTTCAGTATACATGTGGGGGGTGCAGTATACAGGTGGGGTGTGCAGTATACAGGTGGGGGTGGGGTGTGCAGTATACAGATGGGGGGTGTGCAGTATACAGGTGGGGGAGGGGTGTGCAGTATACAGGTGGGGGTGGGGTGTGCAGTATACAGGTGGGGTGGGGTGTGCAGTATACAGGTGGGGTAGGGTGTGCAGTATACAGGTGGGGTGGGGTGTGCAGTATACAGGTGGGGTAGGGTGTGCAGTATACAGGTGGGGTAGGGTGTGCAGTATACAGGTGGGGTGGGGTGTGCAGTATACAGGTGGGGCGGGGTGTGCAGTATACAGGTGGGGCGGGGTGTGCAGTATACAGGTGGGGGTGTGCAGTATACAGGTGGGGGTGGGGTGTGCAGTATACAGGTGGGGGGTGGGGTGTGCAGTATACAGGTGGGGTGTGCAGTATACAGGTGGGGGTGGGGTGTGCAGTATACAGATGGGGGGTGTGCAGTATACAGGTGGGGGTGGGGTGTGCAGTATACAGGTGGGGGTGGGGTGTGCAGTATACAGGTGGGGGTGGGGTGTGCAGTATACAGGTGGGGGGTGTGCAGTATACAGGTGGGGGTGGGGTGTGCAGTATACAGGTTTGGGGTGGGGTGTGCAGTATACAGATGGGGGGTGTGCAGTATACAGGTGGGGGTGGGGTGTGCAGTATACAGGTGGGGGGTGTGCAGTATACAGGTGGGGGTGGGGTGTGCAGTATACAGATGGGGGGTGTGCAGTATACAGGTGGGGGTGGGGTGTGCAGTATACAGGTGGGGGTGGGGTGTGCAGTATACAGGTGGGGGTGGGGTGTGCAGTATACAGGTGGGGGTGGGGTTTGCAGTATACAGATGGGGGGTGTGCAGTATACAGGTGGGGGTGGGGTGTGCAGTATACAGGTTTGGGGTGGTACAATACACTTCCCTGGGCACAGTATGCAGACAGCTGTGTAGGGAGGTCGGTGTCCCCCTGGCAGTCAGTCCTCTCACATACACACAAGGCAGTCAAGGTGTGTGGAGAGGTGACTCACCGTCGGGCAGATGACTAGCAGTGTGATGAGTACGGAGCTCCGCTTCGGCTCCTCACATCACTGGACACGGACTTCACACTCCTCCATTACTGACCATACATGCTTCCTCACTCCGGACCGTCCAACCCCGCCCCTCAGCGACGTCCTACAACTCCGCCCTTAAGAGGTCATCCTCTCTACTAACTCGGACGGAACAGGACTCCGTCCCCTGCAGATCGCCTACTGAGGCGTTACTGAGTGATCTGAGGGAGGCAGGGAGCCACGGCGCGAACGAGGGGGAGAGGGAGGGGGGCTGCCTCTGACTGAAGGAGTGGGACAGTAAGATGCCAGGGGAGGAAGGGCGCACCATTGTGATTCAGCTGCTCTGCCGCCAATTATTTCAACAACATCCCTAGTGGCCGTGGCTGCGCCCTAGGCGGCTGCCTAGTCCGCCTAGTGGTAGCACCGGCCCTGCTAGGGGGAGTACAACTGGGTAGATCCATAGTGGAGAAGGATCTGGGGGTTTTGGTAGATCATAAGCTCAATAATAGCATGCAATGCCAAGCTGCGGTTTCCAAAGCGAGCAAAGTCCTTTCTTGTATTAAGAGCAGTATGGACTCCAGAGAGAGAGAGATATAATTTTGCCCCTGTTCAAATCATTAGTAAGACCTCATCTGGAATATGCAGTTCAGTTTTGGGCACCAGTTCTCAAAAAGGATATTGGAGGGGGCGTGGCGACCGAGCTCTGAGATGGCCGCTTGATCTGAGAGCTCCGCTTGCCAGCCAGAGAGATCGCTCTACATCCGAGCATTCCAGCACATAAATCGGCCATAAAACGACTCCAGCACACGGCCGGGCGGCGAGGAGATGACTAAAAGAAGAAAGAACGCACCGCAGCCACAAAAGATGGCAAACTTCTTCACAGCCAAGTCCCGCGGGCCTGCGCAAGATGGCGGCGGAGGCCTGAAGCCGCCGCGCTCCAACGAACAGACTGCACAGCACAGGCAGGGAAACGGAGGTACCCGCACACCGCAAGGACACATCCACCACCTCAGCGAACCCTCCTCAGGCACATCTAGCCCCTCCACGAGAAGCCCGGCGAAATCCAAACCCAGGCTGTCCTCGCCTGATAGGCCGCAGACCGCACAGGAGATGGAGGTAAGCGCCCAGCAGGGTTATGGGACAGAAGCATCACCATCTCCCCACTCTCTCGACCCCATAGCAAACTTCCCCACGGCAGACAGACCCATATCAGACACAATGCTGAAGGAAATGTTATTATCCCTCAGGTCTGCCCTGCACACTGACATGGTGAAGGGGATCAACCAGTGCCACAAAGAAGTGCAAGCTCTTGGGACTAGAGTAGACAGAATTGAGCACAAAATGGAGGAGTACACTACTAATTACAATGTGATGGTAGATGCTCATGCAGCACAAGGGGAGGACATAGAATGGCTGAAAAACAAGGTCTCTGACCTTGAGGACAGAAGCAGACGCAATAACATCAAACTGAGAGGAATCCCAGAATCTGTCCCAGCACCTCAACTCCTGCAATACGCCCAAACGCTATTCTCTACGCTAGTACCTGCCCTCACAGCTCAGGACTTAATTATCGACAGGATCCACAGGATCCCCAAGCCCTCTTTTTTGCCTGAAGGTACACCAAGAGACACCTTGCTGAGAATACACTTCTTTCACGTGAAAGAACAAATCCTTCAAGCAGCACGCAGACAAGATGCTATCCCACAACAATACGCAGACCTACAAATCCTACCGGATCTGTCTAGGTACACACTACAAAGAAGGCGCAACCTGGCCACCATCACTAAAGCCCTGAGGAACCACAGAATCCCACACAAGTGGAAGTACCCGGCCACCCTCATCATTACACACAACGGTGTGACGAAAGCTGTTGCCACCATGGAAGAAGGCATTGCCACACTACAACATTGGGGGATTCTCCCAGACCTAACAGCTCACCCCCCACCAATGCCACCGCCACAACCACAGCAGCTCCAGGAAGACTGGCAAGTAGTCTCACACAAGCGTAATAACAAGAAGAATGCTGGAAATAGCTCATGATCTACACATGAAGTATACTCAACCCTCTCTGGCTGAAGGAGTTCAGTTCAAACTCCTGACACCCCGTTACCAAACCAGCAGACATGTCTGCACACGGATCGCTTTACAGATCTTTTTTTACATTTGTTCACCCCACCTTTGTCTCGTTTTACCTTTTTTTTACCTCTTGTTTTAGCTACAGTGAAATACTACTCTGGACCTCACCCTCCATCCTCTTAGTGACGTTTACTACTACCATGATGTCTGAACCGCACCGGAGACAGAACAGCCTCCACCACTGTGAGTACATGCGCACCACACCAAGCACACCTCCCCCCTGTCATCAACAATGTCTCTCACTTTTTTATCTCTGAATGTCAGGGGCCTGAACCACCCTGCTAAGAGGTTCTCCATGTGGCAGGAGGCCCACAAACACAAAGCAGACATACTCCTCATCCAGGAGACACACTTTCAACAGCAAAAAGCCCCTGCATGCTCTAACAAAGCATACCCGCATATATTTTCAGCATGCACCCCGGACAGTAAAACAGGAGGAGTTATGGTGGCCATCAAAGACACTGTCTCCTTTACACTCAAAGACTCTTTCATAGACAGCAATGGTCGGTACATCATCATAACAGGAGACCTGGATAACATACCGATCACTATAGTGAACCTTTACACACCGAACAAACACCAAATACGGTTTATCAGACAAGTCTTAAAGAAAACCAGTTCACTACTGTATGGACGACTTATTATTGGAGGTGACTTTAACCTTATTGCAGACCCTACGATGGACACCACCACTGCCAACCCGCAGAGACCACGTAACCTGCTGAGTATCCTAAACACGCATGACTTGTTTGATGCCTGGAGGTGCCTCCATGCAAATGAAAGAAATTACACTTTTTTCTCCACAAGACACTGCTCGTATTCTAGAATAGATATGTTTGTAACTGACAAATGGCTTTTGCAGCGAGTACGATCAACTGAGATACATGATATCGGATGGTCCGATCACGCTGCAATCACGTTATCTCTTAACTTGCAGGGTGTCTCCCCCTCACCCCCTATCTGGCGATGCAACGTAAGACTACTCCAAGAACCTAAACTATTTCCGACTATATCCCAACACCTCATAGACTATTTTAAAATAAACGACAACCCTGACGCGAGTCCCTTCTCGATCTGGAATGCCCATAAGGCAGTCTTGAGAGGCATACTTATTCAATTGGGAGCGATAGAGAAAAAAAAATATAACACTAAACTAAACCAAATACTGACTGAAATCCAAACACTAGAAGCCACAAATAAAACATCCCCCACACCAGCCACAGCCACCACACTGTCCAACCTCAGGAATTCACTAAGAGAACTCCTTACACAGCAGTTTGACAAACACCTGAGAAGGTTACAACTTAATTCATATGCTAATGCCAATAGGGCAGGTAAATACCTAGCACAAAGAATAAAAGCAGCACGTACTAAAACTAAAATCGCATTCTTAGTTCACCACACCACACGCAACAAAATCTATAACCCAAAGGACATAGCGGATCAATTTGCTGACCATTACGGAGCCCTTTATAACCTGCATGCAGATGCTTCGACACCCCAACCGACCCCTGACAAAATCCAAAACTTCCTGCAGAAAATTAATCTCCCATCCCTGTCAAAAGAACACCTAGCCTTGCTTAATGCCCCATTCACTGTTCCAGAGATTGAAAAAATTACTTCATCATTACCGAATGGCAAATCCCCAGGACCCGACGGCTTCGGGAATGAATACTATAAAGTCTTTAACAGCCAACTTGCCCCACACCTACTCAAAGTTTTTCATAAAGCTAGTGAAACGTCCTCCTTCCCTCCTGAAATGCTGAAAGCCCACATCATAACACTCCCAAAACCAGGCAAAGAACCTACCACCCCAGCCAACTTCAGGCCAATATCTCTCCTAAACTCGGATATAAAAATTTATGCAAAACTAATAGCGAAACGACTGACTGACATCATACCTAATATTATACCAAAAGACCAGATGGGATTTGTGAGGGGGAGACAGACCTCAGACGCCACGCGGCGTATTGTTAATATCATTCACTATGCTACGTCCACCAAAACGCCTTCTCTGCTTCTATCCATAGATGCAGAGAAGGCGTTTGACCGCGTACACTGGAAATATATGGAAGCGGTTCTGACAAAATTTGGTTTTGAAGGCTCAATACTCACAGCCATAATGGCCCTTTACTCAAGCCCCTCGGCTCAAGTCTACACATCTGGTACTCTATCCAAAAAATTTGAAATCTCTAATGGTACTCGCCAAGGGTGTCCCCTCTCCCCAACAATATTCAACTTAATGATAGAACCGCTAGCGGAACACATGCGCACAAATGCTGCCGTAAAAGGCTTCCAGATAGGTGAAACGAAACAGGTCATAAATCTATTCGCAGATGATGTCATTCTGCTACTAACTGAACCACTGACCTCCCTCCCAAAAGCACATGAAGTTCTTTCGGAATTTGGATCAGTTTCTTACTACAAGGTAAACGTTACCAAATCCCAGATCCTGGACCTAGGGGTGCATGCGCAGGTCAAACACAAACTACAGAGCTCTTTGCCATATTCATGGACCAACAGATACATAACCTACCTGGGCATATTAGTATCCAACAACACGTCCACATTAGCAGATATTAATCTCAAACCACTCTTAGCCAAATTGGATAAACAACTCACAGACATAGGTAAATGTGAAATCTCTTGGCTTGGCAGGATTGCGGCATACAAAATGTCTATATTACCACAAATCCTTTACATTTTCCGCTCTCTGCCAATTCCGATCCCAAAACACTACATATCTGCCCTTACGCAATCCGCCTGGAAATTCACCTGGGGTGGGAAAAGAGCCAGATGTCCACGTAGCAACCTCCTACCACACAAATCCGTGGGGGGAGCTGGTTATGTGGACATACAGGACTACTTGTGGGCCACTAGACTGGACCAACTAAAATACTGGTTTTCACACTCAGAATGCCCACTATGGGTCAACATAGAAAAAGCACTTACCCCCACGAATGACCTCATCTCGTTTCTCATGGGAGACGTATGGGATCCTTGGGAAACCGGAGGCCTACCTCCCACTCTGAAAGTAAATCTCCAAACCTGGAGATTTTTACTATCACACAAGACCACTGACAGCAAGGAGATTGCATACGAGTTCCCGATAGAACTATTGGAAGCCAAGATTCCACACCTCAAAACTACTAGCCTCAAATCACACAATATACACCATATACAAGACTTGATCACGAACAGTATACCCAAAAGTACAGCAGAAATAATGACCAAGTTTGACCTACACAGGGATCTATGGTTCTCTTGCACGCGCATTTCCCATTTCCTGAGAGCACACCCATTGCCTACCATAGCCATACCGTTAAAGATCTGGAGATTCTATTACGCAACAACGAATCCACACAAAGGTATATCCTTATTCTACAACTTCCTGAAAAACAAACGCGATTTTACCAAATCATCAGCTCTCAGCAAATGGGAAAAAGACCTAAACTCTGCCATCTCAGATGACCAATGGTTACACGCATTTAACACGATACAAAAGGCCTCACACTGTGTAAACCACTGGGAAATGACCCTGAAGATTGCCAACAGGTGGCATTACACACCATATAGACTCTCCGTCTTTTTTCCAGCTTCATCTCCACTATGCTGGAGACAATGCGGACACGTAGGTAACTTAATACATACCCTCTGGGAATGCCCAAGCCTAACCAGCATTTGGAACAAAACCTTCCAACTGATATCGGACCTCACCGGTATACTAACTACCCCCAACCCCTCGCTAGCGTTACTCCACATAGGACTAGAACCCTTCCCTCGTGAAGATAGAGCAATGGTAACTCACTTACTCCTAGCAACCAGAACTATCATACTTCGCAACTGGAAAAGTACTGTTGCCATTAATATATCCGAAGTCATAGATCTGGTTAATAAAAATCATTCCTTTGAAAGGCTAATTGCCATAAACTCGCTTTGATGCAAAAAATTTGATAGCGAATGGAAACTCTGGACTGATAAGTTTAAACGTATGTGAAACAACACTTTCTTGACGTAAAGTCACCGTTTTGTTATTGTTAATGTTAATGTTACTGTTAATACTATAAATCTTGTTTGCTATACGCATGATACGTCACTACTGCTATATTATGGAGTATTTTCACTGTAACCACAGTTTCTATAGGCGGTAACTCCGCTCACTGTACAACCCCTCCCTTTTTATTTTTTGTATTTCCCCCCCCCCTTCCCACCTCCCTTGACTCCCCATTCCCCATGTACTGTATGTTTTGAAAATTCAATAAAAAAGATTGATTCAAAAAGGATATTGGAGAACTGGAGAAAGTGCAGAGAAGGGTAACCAAACTGATAAGAGGCATGGAGGAGCTCAGCTATGAGGAAAGATTAGAGGAACTGAATTTATTCACCCTTGATAAGAGGAGATTAAGGGGGGATATGATCAACATGTATAAATATATAAGGGGTCCATATAGTGAACTTGGTGTTGAGTTATTCACTTTACAGTCAACAAAGAGGACAAGGGGGCAAATTTTTTTCCGACGGAAAAAGTCCGATGACGCCCACACATGGTCGGATTTTCCAACAACATGGTCCGATAGGACATTTTCCGTCGGAAATTCCGAACATGTGTACGGGGCATAAGAGCTGTAAAAATGTGGCATAGACTCCCTGCAGAGGTGGTTCTGGCCAGCTTAGTAGATTGCTTTAAAAAAAGGCTTTGTAGTGTCCATCAATACTAAGCGGCCTAATGTGGAAGATACTAATGCTGCTGTGGTATTGTTGAATCCTTAAAAAAATTGAATTCTATTTTCTTCTATTCTATTCTTTTCCCTTCTTTTTTGTCATCAGTTACCATTGACTAGGGTTTTGGAAATTATTTTGCTTACTTATAATTCTGAAGGGGTATTACCACAATCACTGCCATCTCATTGCTTTCTTTCACATACGGAAAGCCTGAAGTGTCAAAATGTCAGTTCTAAGTCCAGCTGAGCCGCTGCAACACTAATCAGATTTAAACTTAACTTGGAATTAAGAAGCATAAGAAAGTTAAAGCAAGAATATAAGATGAAGACTTGCCAGGATGAAAGAGTGAGCAGGGATATTCAGTCCACCTCCATGATTGGTGCACATAGATGACTGATAGAGTAGGGGCCATGAACTCACTCTAGCAAGGATTTTTATTCTGCGGATGTACGAAATGTCATCCTAGGGAGAAAGGTCTTTTGGAAGACAGTTTCAGGATTCTGGAGGGATAACATGATGCTTTTGCTCAGCTGATTTTTAATAAATCAAAGAGTCATCCGCACAAAAAAAAACAACTTTAAACTTCATCTGGGACTATGACAGCATTCACTAAATGCTTTACGAGCAATTATTTGTACTTGTCTAAGAATAAATGACTGAGGTAAAATTACTTGGAAGACTGAATCTGATTGATGCTACATGAAACAGAGAGCCAGGCAGACACACCAGACTCTGTGTAATTAATTACTGCTTCTTATCTTTTCAAATAATTATCGTTTGAATTTTGCACCATTAGGCCCCTTTCACACATGCGGACCGTATGTCCGTTTTTCATCCATCCGTTTTTTGGATGAAAAACGGACATACATGCATGTCTATGGGATAGCGGGTGTCAGCGGATGAGCATCTTCTGACACGCGCTATCGTCCGCTATCTGCTATCGTCCGCCTCCGCTAGACGGTCCGTGTTCATCCGATCCCCCATAGAGGAGAGCGGAGAACTGACAGGGCGGTCCCTGCACAGTGTGCAGGGACCACCCTGTCATCAGCCGGCTCAGCGGGGATCAGCTGTGCGATCCCCGCTGAGCAGTGGATCTTCACGGAACGGATCAATACGGATCCGCCCCGTGTGAAAGGGGCCTTAGTGGGACACAGCAACGGCTGATTTTCGTGCAGCTATCGAATTGGAGTGATGGGACATGTTGGAAATTTTTTGAAAAACAAACTATTTGCTAATCAATGATGGCAGAATCGGGTGAGAAATATAATTGAAAAAGGAATGCACACGAGTGCTAGAAAAGAAAATTCCCGGAAAGAAAAAAGATTCTCAGACACGACAATAATTTTCTGGAGCAACATGAGGTGAAATTGAAGGCTTGGTTGGTCGAATTTCGAAAATCAATGGTGGCCCCATCACAAAAAGGACAACATTTCTGATTTTGAAAAGAAAATTTGTTCGGAATTCGACCATGTATGACCTGCCTAAGCCAGGAAACCAACATTGGGGGAAAATTACTAAAACTGGAGCACACAGAATCTTGTGCAGTTGTGTATAGTAACCAATCAGCTTGTAGGTTGTATTGTCAAACCTTAATTGAACAAGCTGACGTTGGAAGCTGATTGGTTAAGCTACTTTCACACTGAAGCGCTTTACAGGCGCTACAGCGCTAAAAATAGTGCCTGTGTAGTGACTGTAAAGAGCTTCTCCTGTGTCTCCAGTGTGGAAGCCCGGGGGCTTTGACAGTGGAGCGGTGCGCTTGCAGGGCGGTCAAAAAAGTCCTGTAAGCAGCATCTTTGCAGCGCTGTAGGAGTGGTGTATTCACCGCTCCTAAAGTGCCCCTTCCCATTGAAAACAATGGGGCAGCGCGCTAAACAGCCGCCATAGCGCCACTGCAGCGACGCTATGTGGGTGGCTTTAACCCTTTTTCAGCTGCTAGCAGGGGTTAAAACTGCCCCGCTTGCAGCCGAATTGCGCCACTAAAACGACGGTAAAGCAGCGCTAAAAATATCGCCGCTTTACCGCCAACGCCCGCCCCCCCAGTGTGAAAGTAGCCTAACTATACCAAAACCATACTAGAACCAGATTCTGTGTGCACTAGTTTTAGTAAATCTCCCTCATAGTGTTTGATTTTCGCATTACCGCAGGCCCGGGCATTGATGAGCGCACTCGCGCCCTTAAAGTGGAGGGCCACCCTAAAAAAAAAAAGAGCATTAATATTCTGTAAAAAAAAAACATTTGAATTTTTTTTTTACCTGTACGGAAATCCCTGTTGCTAGGCAGTCTTCCTAATCTGCCTCCTTCCTACTCTGCGGTGATCTTCGGTTTTCTGTCCTCCTCACCGATGTCTTCTGGGTAATGGGGTGCACTGTGTTCTGGGAACTGTGTGTTCCCTAACACATCGTGTCCCATTCACAAAGCGCCACGCAACTCGCGCATGCGCAGTAGGAAACGGGCAGTGAAGCCGTAAAGGCTGCACTGCCTGTTTCCCTTAGTGAGGATGGCGGCGCTGGGACGTCGAGGGACATGTCGGCCTCGGCGGCCAACATCGCGGGTGCCCTGGGAGGGTAAGTGTACTTATTAAAAGTCAGCAGCTACTTTTTTTTTAGCTGCTGACTTAAAAAACATTTTTTTTAAGCTGAAACACCCCTTTAAGCTCATCACTGTGCTTCTTATCCTTTCACTGTTCAATCACAGTCTACGGGCAGGTCCAGGGCTACCTGTGCTTAGTGGAAGTAGGTTGAATGATGCTGATCATCAAACTGAGCACATCTAGTGAAAAAAAAAAAAAAAGTGTACTGTGGGGAAACTCTTTGTAATAAAGTTGAATTGTGCAGCAAGAGCTGGTTTTGTTATTTCTTTTTTAATGGTCTATTTATTGCTATCTTGTTATTTTTTACTGGTTTTTGCTTTAATATGAACATCTTGAGAATGAGGGGACATTTTACTTTTTTACCTTATATGTGGAAAATTCTCTGGACTAAAATGACATAGGGCAGCAATCAGCTGTGTTGGAGTATACCTCCTGCACCCTTGCCAGTAGTGATGGGGAAAGAGAAAATGAGAAAAGAGCTGTACAAGCTGACAGACTTCTCCTCTGCCTGCCCTTTATTAAGATGTATTTAATATGTATTGTCACAGTGTCTCCCAGTGTTAGTTCTCCTGCAGCCCGCTCTAAAGAGCGGACTGGGGCAGACTGACGCTGGTTGAGACTCATTTTGGTAGTGGAAAGCTTCTTGAGGATGCAGAGAAGTGTTTGCAGAGTGGGGATATGTCTGCCAGCGAAGGGCCCCTGTGCAATGCACAGACGATCGTCTGGGGGGATGTGTTCACTCTGCAAAGACATTATCGGTTATGAGGGCTCGTGTCTCGCTTGTGTCTGATCAACACGTAGAGAGGCTATGGCGTGTTCCTGCAGATAATCTCCCATCCTCAGGAATGGTAGAATAATCCGGGTATGCATTGTTCTCTGAACAATGCAGAATAAGGATTTGAGATTTAAGAGCAGGATCTAAAATTTTCCGACAACAAAATCCGATCAGACTTTTTACGATCGCGTGTAGAGAATTCCGACGCACAAAGTGCCACGCATGCTCAGAAGAATTTTGGAGACGAAAGCTATTGGCTACTGGCCTCTACGTAGTCCCGTCATACGTTTTCTACGTCACCTCGTTCGGAACGATCGGATTTTCTGACAACTTTGTCCGACCATTTCGGCCAAAGTCCGTCTGAAAAAATCAGACGGATTTTGTGGTCGGAATGTCCGACCATGTGTATAAGACTGCTTGTCTTCAGCAAACTGTTTGCAGGCTTTCTTATGCATCATCATTAGAAGAGGCTTTCTTCTGGGACAACAGTAACGCAGACCAATTTGATGCAGCGTGCGTCGTATGGTCTGAGCACTGACAGGCTGACCCCCCACCCCTTCAACCTCTGCAGCAATTCTTGCAGCACTCATAAGTTTATATCCCAAAGACAACCTCTGGATATGACGCTGAGCACGTGCACTCAACCCCTTTGGTCGACCATGGCGAGGACTGTTCTGAGTGGAATCTGTCCTGTTAAACCGCTGTATGGTCTTGGCCACCGTGCTGCAGTTTCGGGGTCTTGGCAACCTTCTTATAGCCTAGGCCATCTTTATGTAGAGCAACAATTCTTTTTTTCAGATCCTTAGAGAGTTCTTTGCCATGAGGTGCCATGTTGTACTTCCACTGACCTGTATGAGAGAGTGAGAGCGATAACACCAAATTTAACACACCTGCATCCCATTCACACCTGAGACCTTGTAATGAGTCACATGACACCGGAGAGGGAAAATGGCTAAATGGGCCCAATTTGGACATTTTTACTTAGGGGTGTACTCACTTTTGTTGCCAGCGGTTTAGACATTATTGGCTGTATGTTAAGTTATTTTGAGGGGACAGCAAATTTACAATATTATACAAGCTGTACACGCACTACTTTATATTGTAGCAAAGTGTAATTTCTTCAGTGTTGTCACATGAAAAGATATAATAAAATATTTACAAAAACGTGAGGGGTGTACTCACTTTTGTGAGATACTGTATGTCTTGTGAATAAATAGTCCCTATTTATTCTATATTCATATCGATTGATGTGTGCTTTTAAAAAGAAATCTGATTGATAAAAACAACTTGTTATAATTATCGTTCACAGAGATTATTCTCAAACGCATAACAAGATGAATGTATCAAAATCTTCCATGGTATCAGTAATGCCCCGTACACACGATCAGACTATCCCGCGGGATTGTCCGCCGGACTAGAGTCATCCTCTGGGACTGTGACATCATAGGTAGGTGGGGTCACCATGTGACATGAGCCGGTGGCCCCGCCCCTCGTCCCTATATAAGTCACAGCACAACGCGTCTGGGCCATTAGAAGAGAAGATAGCGCCGTGTCAACATCGGATGAAGAAAGAACAAGAAGCAGAAGGCGGCGGCAACAGCGACAGTGATGGTGGCGGCAACAGAAGCCCGGGCCACCGCTAGTAAAAGAGCTGGAAGAAGAAAGCGGAGGCCCAGCAAGAAGAACAGAAGAGCGGGACAAGACCCCCGAAGTCGGAACAAGACCCCCAGATGGCGACGAAGGAGAAAGCCGGGCTCCTCCGCTAGTAAAAGAGCAGAAGATAGCGGAGGAGTCCGGCAAGAAGACCCCCCAAGACGGAAGAAGACCCCCGGAGCTGTGTAATAAAGTGTTTTAAAAACTTGTGTTGTGTTTTTATTTACACTTTTTTTCCCGGTGAATGGGTAGGGGTACATTGTACCCCATACTCATTCACATAGGGTGGGGGGCCGGAATCTGGGGGCCCCCTTATTGAAGGGGCTTCTGGATTCCGATAAGCCCCCCGCCCGTAGACCGACAACCAATGGCCAGGGTTGTCAGGAAGAGGCCCTTGTCTTCATCAACATGGGGACAAGGTGCTTTGGGGTGGGGGGGCCGCAGGGCCCCCTTTCCCCAAGGCACCCCCTAATGTTGAGGGCACGTGGCCTGGTACGGCTCTGGAGGGAGGGGGCGCTGGCTCGTCCCCACTTCTTTCCTGACCGACCGGGCTGCATGCTCGGATAAGGGTCTGATATGGATTTGGGGGGGACCCCCACGTCGTTTTTTCGGCATAGGGATTCCCCTTTAAATCCATACCAGGTGACTGGGCTATTGAGGTGTCAATCTCGCTGATCATTGACTTCCTTCGCTAATCCCGTGTACCTGGAGTCACGTTCTGAATGAACGGACTTTACTCCGTGTAAAAGTCCGGCAGACCACCGCCAGAACTCCAGCGGGTTGTCCACCGGAAAAGTCCGGGCATGTGTGGACATGTCTGCACGTTCGGAAAGTCCGGCAGACCTCCGCTGGAAAGTCTGGCGGATTGTCCGCCAAAATAAGTAAGATCGGAAAAGTCCGGAAAAGTCAGATCGTGTGTACGTGGCATTAGTATTACCGTAATATGATGAAGTCTTTGGAAACGGAACATCCTTATAAATGGGGGTATTGCGGTATTTATTATTTAGGTATCCACCTTACTACCTGCTCTTCCAGAATATATGATGCCAACTTTCCTGCACTATTTCACAATATTAAACAATTGATGCAACAGTTAAATACATTTAATATACCCTCAGTGCGTCGTATAGCATCATTTAAACTTAGATGGATTTTCCATCTCAATGCTACGTCTCCTCCTGGCCTAAATGAGGCCTTTAATTTTAAAGCATACCTCGAAGGATTTCAATCTGGGGTTTGTGAACTAGATTTATAACTTCTTATACACATATAATCAGTTTCTGTAGTGATGTGTACCATCTTGTATTTCACTATATAACTGCTCATTTTTTGATACATACTGTGTTACGTCTTATATCATTACCTTTAACTGCATTGATATAAATGTGTATTTTCAATGTAACATGTATACTGTAACATACACTATGCTATGCCATGTATTCCTGTCTCAAACTTTATCCTATGTTAGTGCCCCATTACAACTATGCTGTAGTCCCCTTTTCTATACTGTTTCCATTAGGTGGTGGTAACCATACTGTGGACCTGGACTCATATGCATGAGATCATAACCCCAGCCTTCATGAAAATGATGTTCCTGGCTATAGTATGTAGCATATATACAAATTTTTCTACCTACTTGCCTCTCCAAATACACTTATAGGCTTTTGCTGCGCATGCTCAATCTGGCTGCCCGGCGCGGGTAAGACAGTGCGCATGCGCGGATTCCATCCCGCGCCTGCGCGTGTTGCGTTCTCTCCGGGCGCTCACACTCCTTGTGCGCCTCTTTGTTTGCATCCCATTTGGAGCGCAGACCAGGAGGGAGCATCTGCCCGCGTCGGTGACGTCACGACGCTGGACGCGTCCCCGCCAATTTGGGCGGGGCCGCGCCCAGCGCCGTCCCGTCTGGGATCTCCCTGGGGGATACACACACAGCTACCTCAGCTGTTTCCCCTGCTGCATTGACCTATCAACAGCCAGCTACCCAGGTACGTCACTATTTGGCGCCCACACACAGCTGCAAACAATCCCCATACTCAATACAAATAGCCGGCAATGGCGGTTACAGACATGCCAATTCCCTGCTGGCGTTTGAAGACGACTATACCCACAATATTCGCGAGTCAGGTAATATACCCCCATACTCTTTACCATTATTTTATACTCCTCAGTCTGGTCTATACTCTATGACCTATTGACTTTAACATTAGCCAAACCTTTCAATCTATTTCAGCTCTCCATATCTTTTGGTCATATGCCCTTAGGCCACGGGACATCTACCTGTGCCCTGTCAGAGATCTTGCAGCCATCTGGGCTTCCAGCAGTCAACTGCCCTGCCACATGGCAACGCTCTTTGCTTTTATCAGCACAGATATTCTACCTATGCATACATTTACCATATAAATACCACACCTGGTTTCCCAAACCTCGGCTGGGACTGATTCCTTGCTTTGCATGTGAGTACCACACCCACATAATTGTAACAACATGTCAATCTATGGCAATACAACAAATTATGTTTACTCTTATCTACTAATGTTTATTCATTCACACATTATAGATGTGAAATCACAGGATATTTAACTGCCTTTGAAAAAGGACCAAAGTGCGAAACATGTCGGCGTTTTCCTAGACCACATTTGTACCGCAAGTCATTTTGCAAATGTCATCATATGTATATGTTTATATGGTCAAACTGTATAGGTTTCATGTATGCCTGACCTGACTGAATATCTGTATACCTTTATTTGCTATTTCGGGTGTTCATTGCCCCAAATAAAATGTACTTTAATTTTGAATTGCATACACCTCTCTATGTCTATCTATTGAAGCATCCCCCAGGGGTATTGGCTGTGTACATGCACACTAGGCCTATAGTATAACTTTTGTATAGCATCATTTAAAATGTTACTCTTATCCAAAATGCAATATAACTTCTGAACTATACCTTTTATTATATCTTTACATTTTATTTGCGCTATAGATGCCTGTCTCCGTCATTTCATTTGGCAGGGGAAAAAAGATAAAATCTCTTACTCCATCCTTACTAAGCATAGATCTTCTGGAGACTTAGGACTTCCGGTACTGCAGAATTACTATAGAGATGCATTACTGGACCAAGTGAAAACAAGGTTTGAACCAGAACCACATAGATTATTGGTTTCTATAGAAAAAGTAATATCCACCAACCGGGACCTCCCATCACTGTTATTGGCTAAAGCTACTGCATAACCAGTATTTATTCTTTTGTTCTATTCAAGTTACAGTGAATAGACACTGGCACTGGCAAGAATATCGATAAGTATACATGAAAAACATATATAATTTTGGCTGCTATAAGGCTTTGGATGTGTGTGCCTCTTGCTTTATATCACCGAATGTAGAGGACCCTGGGAGAAAACGTGTTGAACTTTTTCAGACCATTATTAATATTGGGTGGGTGACTGAGGTTAGGACTGCTTATTGTGATATCATATATGGTACAGACCTCATCCCTTCCTCTGGATCACATGAACTGTGAATAATGTATAATCATGGCTATGGTAGTTCACAGATCTGACTATGGCTAATGCTATATACAGTGTGAGGGAGTTTGAATAACATATGCACCTATGGATTGTGAATATCTATACAACAATTGGTCCATGTTCTCTCTCTTGACCACCCTACTGTGTGTGTGTATATGTGTATATATATATATATATATATATATATATATATATATATATATATACAGTGTTGGTCATCTTACTTTAAAAAAGTAATTAGTTACGTTACAAATTACTTCTCCCAAAAAAGTAATTGAGTTAGTAACTCAGTTACTACATTGGAAAAGTAATTAGTTACCCATAAAAGTAACTGTGATTTTTTTTTAAATATTCTTAGGGGCGGGTCTAGTATTACTGTAAGCAAGGGGCGCGTTCCCCCCTGCACGTCTATTTCCCCTCTGCACCCCCCTGCACGTCTGTTCCCCCCCAACACATATATCTGTTTTCCCTCTGTACCCCACTACACATCTGTCCCCCCCACACACGTATACCTGTTCCCCCTCTGTACCCCACTACACATCTGTTTCCCCCCCCCCCCACACACATATATCTGTTCCCCTCTGTACAACTGTCCCCCCCAAACTCACGGATCGGATCATTGCTCGGATCAGAGTCACGGATCGGATCATTTTTCGGATCAGCAAATAATAATTGAATTTGCAAAAACCTGTGAAAATTCCACCACCATAAAGCCCCCACTGTAATATCCACAATCTCCCCCACTGTAAGATCCACGTCATCTCCCCAACTGTAATATTGGCTGAGTATGGCTGGGTACGGCTGAGTATGGCTGGGTATTACCGTGTATTGCAGAGTATGGCTGGGTATTACCGAGTATTGCAGAGTATGGCAGAGTATGGCTGGGTATGGCAGAGTATTGGCAGGGTGTTGCAGAGTATTGGCAGGGTGTTGCAGAGTATTGGCAGGGTGTTGCAGAGTATTGGCAGGGTGTTGCAGAGTATTGGCATGGTGTTGCAGGGTAGTGCAGAGTATTGGCAGGGTGTTGCAGAGTATTAGCTGGGTGTTGCAGAGTATTGGCAGGGTGTTGCAGAGTATTGGCAGGGTGTTGCAGAGTATTGGCATGGTGTTGCAGAGTATTGGCATGGTGTTGCAGGGTAGTGCAGAGTATTGGCAGGGTGTTGCAGAGTATTGGCAGGGTGTTGCAGAGTATTGGCAGGGTGTTGCAGAGTATTGGCAGGGTGTTGCAGAGTATTGGCATGGTGTTGCAGAGTATTGGCATGGTGTTGCAGGGTAGTGCAGAGTATTGGCAGGGTGTTGCAGAGTATTGGCAGGGTGTTGCAGAGTATTGGCATGGTGTGGCAGGGTGTTGCAGAGTATTGGCAGGGTGTTGCAGAGTATTGGCAGGGTGTTGCAGAGTATTGGCAGGGTATTACCGAGTATTGGCAGGGTGTTTCAGAGTATTGGCAGGGTGTTTCAGAGTATTGGCAGGGTGTTTCAGAGTATTGGCAGGGTATTGCAGAGTATTGGCAGGGTATTGCAGAGTATTGGCTGGGTATTACCAAGTATTGCAGAGTATTGCAGAGTATGGCTGGGTATTACAGAGTATTGCAGAGTATGGCTGGGTATTACGGGGTATTGCAGAGTATGGCAGAGTATGGCTGGGTATGGCAGGGTGTTGCAGAGTATTGGCAGGGTGTTGCACAGTATTGGCAGGGTATGCAGAGTATTGGCAGAGTATTGCAGAGTATTGGCAGGGTATTGCAGAGTATTGGCAGGGTATTGCAGAGTATTGGCAGGGTATTGGCAGGGTATTGGCAGGGTATTGCAGAGTATTGGCAGGGTATTGCAGGGTGTTGCAGAGTATTGTCAGAGTATTGCAGAGTATTGGCAGGGTATTACCTGGGTATTGCAGGGTGTTGCAGTGTATTGTCAGGGTATTGGCTGGTATTGCAGAGTATTGGCAGGGTATGTGCTGGCATCCGATCTCTCCCCTCCACTGTACAGATCTGTACACAGAGGGGAGAGAGGAACCGGCGTCATCTTGACGCCGGTTTGTTTACAAGTGATCGCTCCGTCACTTGACGGAGCAATCACATTGTAAACGGCCGACGGGTGCACCAAGATGGCCGCCGCTCCGGAGCTAGGCCGAAGCCGCGGCCTTTCCTAAGGCCGAGGCCGCGGATCGCGGCGAGTAATTGTGGTAACGCCGCCCCAGTAATGGGAACGGCGTTACCGCGAGGGGAAGAGTAATCAGTTAGATTACTCGTTACCCTCTAAAGTAACGGCGTTTACTTTAATCACATTTGTTACATCACTGTATATATATATATATATATATATACACACACACACTGACTAATGCATATTGATGCACATAAAGGATATCTACTTTGATGGGCAGAATTCTTTTGACTGTTTGTCATATTGTTTTTTTGGGGGTGTTTTTTGGTATGTTTTAGGAAAGCATCAATAAAGGAACTTTGTAACCATACCTGTCAGGAAATGCCTTATCCCTGGTAATGCATTGATTCAATGAATGTTTATGGTACAGGAAATTAAGGATGTTGAGTCAAGATCCAATTTTTTTTACTGATTTTTTTATTCACATATTTTATTTGCAGCAAGGCTAATGTTTACTAGGGATGAGCCGAACACCCCCGGGTTCGGTTCGAACCAGAACCTTCGAACGGACCGAAAGTTCGCGCGAATTTTCGAACCCTATACGTTATAATGGACGCGAACGTTCGAAATCAAAAGTGCTAATTACAACGGCCAATATGCATGTTAATGTCATAAAACAGGTTTGGGGACCCGGGTCCTGCCCCAGGGGACATATATCAATGCAAAAAGAACTTTTAAAAACTAACGTTTTTTCGGGAGCAGTCATTTTAATGATGCATAAAGTGAAAAAAAAAAAAGTGAAATTTTCCTTTAAATATGGTACCTGGGGGGTGTCTAAAGTATGCCTGTGAAGTGGCATGTGTTTCCCGTGTTTAGAACTGTCCTTGCACAAAATGACATTTGTAAAGGAAAAAAAGAAGCCATTTAAAACCACTTGCGGCTTTAGGTTTGATCTTAAGTAGAATCTGAACAGGTACATTATGAAGTGTAGCTCCATCCCAAAAAAATCTATTTTTAAGCTTTTTGGAGAACATAGGGAGGGGTTATCACCCCTGTAACATTTGCTGTCTTTGCACATCTGTTCAGAACATGTCACCTCACTTTCCGTCCCAATGACAAATGTTTTTGGAAAAGTGGGGTTTTAATTGAAACAAGGATTGGTGATAAAGTATCAGTAGAGAGGAGATACCTTTTTCCCAAATTAAATCTAACAGGATAGAATTTCCCTTCCTAGGGGTAGATTTCCTCTCACTTCCTGTTTTCTCTTTCCATTTGCAAGTAGGAGTCGTTTGTAAGTTGGATGTTTGAAAGTAGGGGCCTGGCGTATATACTCTGCAGAAATTTGCCCTATTAGATGTTGGTGTAGCCACAAGACTGGTGGGCACAGGAATGGGCCCTGCTGTGAGTTAATAGATCAAGATTTGTAATTGCATGCACCTGTTGAACAGGGCAGAAAAATTGGGGGTGGTGGTGGTGGTGGTGGACGGTTTTGCCACAAGACTGTAAGCTCTCACAGTTACTCTTGGTGGGCGCAGGAATGGGCCCTGCTGTGAGTTATTAGATCAAGATTTGTAATTGCAAGCACCTGATGAACAGGGCAGAAAAATTGGGCCTTTGGCGGTGGTGGTGGACGGTGTTGCCACAAGACTGCAGGCCCTCATAGTTACTCTTGGTGGGCGCAGGAATGGGCCCTGCTGTGAACTATTAGATCAAGATTTGTAATTACCCGCCCCTGTTAAACAGGGGCTGAAAAATTGTGCCTTAGGCACTGGTGCTGGTGCCACAACACTGCAACCCCTCACAGAGACTGTACTTGGAGCACAGCAGTCACACGTGTTGCGAAGCATTTTTTTAAAAAATTGTAAGTACACGTCCCTGTTAAACAGGGGCTGAAAAATTGTGCCTTAGGCACTGGTGCTGGTGCCACAACACTGCAACCCGGCCCTCACAGATACTGTACTTGGAGCACAGCAGTCACACGTGTTGCGAAGCATTTTTTTAAAAAATTGTAAGTACACGCCCCTGTTAAACAGGGGCTGAAAAATTGTGCCTTAGGCACTGGTGCTGGTGCCACAACACTGCAACCCGGCCCTCACAGATACTGTACTTGGAGCACAGCAGTCACACGTGTTGCGAAGCATTTTTTTAAAAAATTGTAATTACCCGCCCCTGTTAAACAGGGGCTGAAAAATTGTGCCTTAGGCACTGGTGCTGGTGCCACAACACTGCAACACGGCCCTCACAGAGACTGTACTTGGAGCACAGCAGTCACACGTGTTGCGAAGCATTTTTTTAAAAAATTGTAAGTACCCGCCCCTGTTAAACAGGGGCTGAAAAATTGTGCCTTAGGCACTGGTGCTGGTGCCACAACACTGCAACCCGGCCCTCACAGAGACTGTACTTGGAGCACAGCAGTCACACGTGTTGCGAAGCATTTTTTTAAAAATTGTAAGTACACGCCCCTGTTAAACAGGGGCTGAAAAATTGTGCCTTAGGCACTGGTGCTGGTGCCACAACACTGCAACCCGGCCCTCACAGATACTGTACTTGGAGCACAGCAGTCACACGTGTTGCGAAGCATTTTTTTAAAAAATTGTAAGTACCCGCCCCTGTTAAACAGGGGCTGAAAAATTGTGCCTTAGGCACTGGTGCTGGTGCCACAACACTGCAACACGGCCCTCACAGAGACTGTACTTGGAGCACAGCAGTCACACGTGTTGCGAAGCATTTTTTTAAAAAATTGTAAGTACCCGCCCCTGTTAAACAGGGGCTGAAAAATTGTGCCTTAGGCACTGGTGCTGGTGCCACAACACTGCAACACGGCCCTCACAGAGACTGTACTTGGAGCACAGCAGTCACACGTGTTGCGAAGCATTTTTTTAAAAATTGTAAGTACACGCCCCTGTTAAACAGGGGCTGAAAAATTGTGCCTTAGGCACTGGTGCTGGTGCCACAACACTGCAACACGGCCCTCACAGAGACTGTACTTGGAGCACAGCAGTCACACGTGTTGCGAAGCATTTTTTTAAAAAATTGTAAGTACACGCCCCTGTTAAACAGGGGCTGAAAAATTGTGCCTTAGGCACTGGTGTGGTGGCATGGATCATTGAGGAGGAGGAAGAGGATAGTCAGTGAACATAAGAGGACAGTCACTCAGCATCAGCATAGGCAGTCTTGAAGGGATGTGACATTAAAAATTATTCGGTTATATCCGCCTCAGGTGCCTGGTAGCTGGTGGTGATCCAAGACTGATTCATTTTGATGAATGTCAGTCGATCAACCGAGGCGGTGGACAGGCGCACCCTATGATCAGTCACAAATCCTCCAGAAGCACTGAATGTGCGTTCGGAAAGAACGCTGGAGGCAGGACAGGCCAGTAGCTCAATTGCATACTGTGCAAGCTCTGGCCAGTGATCCATCCTCAGGACCCAGTAAGCCAGAGGATTTTCGGTGGGAAAGGTGTCCAAGTCTGACCTTGCCCCAAGGTATTCCTGCACCATGTATATCAGACGCTGGCGATGGTTGCTGGAACCGATCATACCTTGGGGCTGCGGACTAAAAAATTGTCTGAACGCATCGGTCAGACGTCCACCTTCCCCACCGCTCCTTCTGCCACTGACCGAAGCCTCAGCAACTCGTCGCCCAGGACCAGGAGTTTGTAGCCTCCCAGTTTCTGGGAACGCGTTGCACAGACCTTTCTGCAAGGCCTCCCTGAGATGTCTCATCCTCTGCTCCCTCTGCGACGGCAAGATAAGGTCCGCAACCTTACCCTTGTACCGCGGATCAAGGAGAGTGGCCAGCCAGTAATGGTCCCTCTCCTTGATCCGAAGAACACGAGGATCCTTCCGCAGGCTTTGCAGGATCAGGGAGGCCATGCAGCGTAGGTTAGCTGAGGCATTCGGTCCGGAGTCTTCTGGGTCACTGAGGATGACATGATCGCCAGCCACCTCCTCCCAGCCACGTACAAGTCCACTGGCTTGTTGGGACTGTACATCATCCCTAAAAGACTGCTGCTGCTGATGCTGAGTGCCAGGCTCCACCTCCATGCTCACACAATCCTCCTCCTCCTCCTCCTCCTCCTCATCCTCTTCCTGTGTGATGGGTGGGACAGAAGGAACACTGTCCGGATAAAGGGGGCCTTGAGAGGCAAGGAAGTCCTCCTCTTCCTGCCTCTGTTCTGCCTCAAGTGCCCTGTCCATTATCCCACGCAGCGTATGCTCCAACAGGTGGACAAGAGGGACAGTGTCACTGATGCATGCACTGTCACTGCTCACCATCCTCGTGGCCTCCTCAAATGGTGAGAGGACAGTGCATGCATCCCTGATCATGCTCCACTGACGTGGGGAAAAAAAACCAAGCTCCCCTGACCCTGTCCTGGTGCCGTAGTCGCAAAGGTACTCATTGATGGCCCTCTGCTGCGTGTGCAGTCGCTGCAGCATGGCCAACGTTGAGTTCCACCTGGTGGGCATGTCAGATATTAGGCGGTTCTTGGGCAGGTTCAGCTCCTTTTGCAGCTCAGTCAGCCGAGCACTGGCATTATAAGATCGGCGGAAATGCACACAGACTTTCCTGGCCTGCCTCAGGACATCCTGTAAGCCTGGGAACCTGCCCAAGAACCGCTGCACCACCAGGTTGAGGACGTGAGCCATGCAGGGCACATGGGTGAGCTGCCCCTGTCGCAGGGCGGAGAGGAGGTTGGTGCCATTGTCAGAAACGACCATTCCTGGCTTAAGCTGACGTGGCGTCAACCACCTCTCGGCCTGCCCCTGCAGAGCTGCCAGAACCTCTGGCCCAGTGTGGCTCCTGTCCCCCAAACACACCAGCGCAAGCACGGCATGGCATCTTTTTGCCTGCGTACTTGCGTAGCCCCTTGTACGCCTACGGAGCACCGCTGGTTCCAAGGACAGAGCACTGGAGGAAGAAGAAGAGGAGGGGGTGGAGGAGAGAGGTGTGTCACAACCAGTAGCAGTAGTCGCGTTTTGGAGGCGTGGTGGCGGAACAACCTCCAACACTACTGCACCTTGTCCTGCATCCCTCCCAGCTGCCAATAGAGTGACCCAATGGGCCGTGAAAGAAAGGTACCGTCCCTGTCCATGCCTGCTGGACCATGAGTCAGCGGTAATATGCACCTTACCGCTGACCGCCCTGTCCAGCGAGGCATGGACATTGCCCTCCACATGCCGGTAGAGAGACGGAATCGCCTTCCGCGAGAAAAAGTGGCGTTTGGGAACCTGCCACTGAGGAACCGCACATTGAACAAACTCACGGAAGGGGGCCGAGTCTACCAACTGAAAAGGCAGCAGTTGAAGTGCTAGCAATTTAGCAAGGCAAGCATTCAACCGCTGGGCATGTGGATGGCTGGGAGTGTACTTCTTTCTACGGTCCAGCAGCTGGGGCAGGGAAATTTGCCTGCTGCATTCGGACGTCGGTGTACTGCAAGTACTTGGTTGTGACACACCGAATTCTACACCTTCAGTCCTCTCAGAGCAGCTTTCAGAGAGGACTGAAGGTGTAGTGGGGATGGAGATCCCAGCTGAGGAGGAGCAAGGAGAGGTCCGCTTAGTTCTTTGGTGTGGGTCTTTTATGTGTGCCTGCCAACGAGCTGCATGGCAGGTCGCCATATGTCTGGTCATGCTTGTCGTGCCCAAGCGGCTGATGTTTTGGCCACGCGAGATACGCTTGAGACAAATATTGCAAATAGCAGTGGTGCGATCTGCTGCACTCGTCTCAAAAAAGGCCCACACCAAAGAACTTTTCTGATAACGTGCAGAGGCAGCGCCCTGCACAGGCGGAGCTCTGCGGTGTTGTACAGTTGCTGTGCTGGCCTCTACCTGGCCTCCAGGGGGCATCCTGCCTCGTTGGACATGTGACGCCGCATCCTCCTCCTCCTCGTCCTCCTCCTCATCCTCTCTCCCTTGAGGCACCCACGTGGAGTCAGTGACCTCATCATCCCCTCCCTCTTCACCACTAGAGCAAACCTGGCAGTAAGCTGCAGCTGGTGGAACTGTACTGCCAGATTCCTCAAGCTGGGTATCGTCATCCGAGCCTTCGAATCGTTGGGCATCCTCCTGGAGCATGTACCCAACACTGTGCTCAAAGAGTTCGGGGGACTCCTCAGGAGGACATGGTGGGTCTAGGGAAGGGGTGGCTGATGATGCTCTGTCAGTACCCTGAGCCTGGGTGAGAGAGGATGAGGAGGATGAGGAGGGCTTGGTCATCCATTCTACCAAGCCTTCAGCATGATGCGGCTCCACATGTCCAGCTGCCGAAAACAAAGACGCGCGTGTCCCATGGCCACGTGCTGATGACGATGCACGACCACGTCCACGTCCACGGCCACGTCCACTAGAAACAGAGCCTGCCTGCCCTGTGTTCTTGGCTCTGCACGCTCTGCCTCCCCTTGGCGGTCTTCCAGCCATTGTAGTCGGTAGTCCTGTGGGTGCTGCTGAGAAGAAAATATAGGAGCTCTGTGTGATGCCACTAACACACTAGAAGTCCTATGGGTGCTTCTGCAAAGAAAATAGAGGAGCTCTGTGTGATGCCACTAACACACTAGAAGTCCTGTGGGTGCTTATGCAAAGAAAATAGAGGAGCTCTGTGTGATGCCACTAACACACTAGAAGTCCTGTGGGTGCTTCAGCAAAGAAAATAGAGGAGCTCTGTGTGATGCCACTAACACACTAGAAGTCCTGTGGGTGCTGCTGAGAAGAATATATAGGAGCTCTGTGTGATGCCACTAACACACTAGAAGTCCTATGGGTGCTTCTGCAAAGAAAATAGAGGAGCTCTGTGTGATGCCACTAACACACTAGAAGTCCTGTGGGTGCTTATGCAAAGAAAATAGAGGAGCTCTGTGTGATGCCACTAACACACTAGAAGTCCTGTGGGTGCTTATGCAAAGAAAATAGAGGAGCTCTGTGTGATGCCACTAACACACTAGAAGTCCTGTGGGTGCTTATGCAAAGAAAATAGAGGAGCTCTGTGTGATGCCACTAACACACTAGAAGTCCTGTGGGTGCTGCTGAGAAGAATATATAGGAGCTCTGTGTGATGCCACTAACACACTAGAAGTCCTATGGGTGCTTCTGCAAAGAAAATAGAGGAGCTCTGTGTGATGCCACTAACACACTAGAAGTCCTGTGGGTGCTTATGCAAAGAAAATAGAGGAGCTCTGTGTGATGCCACTAACACACTAGAAGTCCTGTGGGTGCTTCTGCAAAGAAAATAGAGGAGCTCTGTGTGATGCCACTAACACACTAGAAGTCCTGTGGGTGCTTATGCAAAGAAAATAGAGGAGCTCTGTGTGATGCCACTAACACACTAGAAGTCCTGTGGGTGCTTCTGCAAAGAAAATAGAGGAGCTCTGTGTGATGCCACTAACACACTAGAAGTCCTGTGGGTGCTGCTGAGAAGAATATATAGGAGCTCTGTGTGATGCCACTAACACACTAGAAGTCCTATGGGTGCTTCTGCAAAGAAAATAGAGGAGCTCTGTGTGATGGGACTAACACACTTCAAGTCCTATAGGTGCTTCTGGGAAGAAAATATAGCTCTGTGTGTGTGATGGGACTAACACACTTCAAGTCCTATAGGTGCTTCTGGGAAGAAAATATAGCTCTGTGTGTGTGATGGGACTAACACACTTCAAGTCCTATAGGTGCTTCTGGGAAGAAAATATAGCTCTGTGTGTGTAATGGGACTAACACACTTTAAGTCCTATAGGTGCCTCTGGGAACAAAATATAGCTCTGTGTGTGTGATGGGACTAACACACTTCAAGTCCTATAGGTGCTTCTGGGAAGAAAATATAGCTCTGTGTGTGTAATGGGACTAACACACTTCAAGTCCTATAGGTGCTTCTGGGAAGAAAATATAGCTCTGTGTGTGTGATGGGACTAACACACTTCAAGTCCTATAGGTGCTTCTGGGAACAAAATATAGCTCTGTGTGTGTGATGGGACTAACACACTTCAAGTCCTATAGGTGCTTCTGGGAACAAAATATAGCTCTGTGTGTGTAATGGGACTAACACACTTCAAGTCCTATAGGTGCTTCTGGGAAGAAAATATAGCTCTGTGTGTGTAATGGGACTAACACACTTCAAGTCCTATAGGTGCTTCTGGGAACAAAATATAGCTCTGTGTGTGTGATGGGACTAACACACTTCAAGTCCTATAGGTGCTTCTGGGAACAAAATATAGCTCTGTGTGTGTGATGGGACTAACACACTTCAAGTCCTATAGGTGCTTCTGGGAACAAAATATAGCTCTGTGTGTGTGATGGGACTAACACACTTCAAGTCCTATAGGTGCTTCTGGGAACAAAATATAGCTCTGTGTGTGTGATGGGACTAACACACTTCAAGTCCTATAGGTGCTTCTGGGAACAAAATATAGCTCTGTGTGTGTGATGGGACTAACACACTTCAAGTCCTATGGGTGCTTCTGGGAACAAAATATAGCTCTGTGTGTGTGATGGGACTAACACACTTCAAGTCCTATAGGTGCTTCTGGGAACAAAATATAGCTCTGTGTGTGTAATGGGACTAACACACTTCAAGTCCTATAGGTGCTTCTGGGAAGAAAATATAGCTCTGTGTGTGTAATGGGACTAACACACTTCAAGTCCTATAGGTGCTTCTGGGAACAAAATATAGCTCTGTGTGTGTAATGGGACTAACACACTTCAAGTCCTATAGGTGCTTCTGGGAAGAAAATATAGCTCTGTGTGTGTAATGGGACTAACACACTTCAAGTCCTATAGGTGCTTCTGGGAAGAAAATATAGCTCTGTGTGTGTAATGGGACTAACACACTTCAAGTCCTATAGGTGCTTCTGGGAACAAAATATAGCTCTGTGTGTGTGATGGGACTAACACACTTCAAGTCCTATAGGTGCTTCTGGGAACAAAATATAGCTCTGTGTGTGTGATGGGACTAACACACTTCAAGTCCTATAGGTGCTTCTGGGAACAAAATATAGCTCTGTGTGTGTGATGGGACTAACACACTTCAAGTCCTATAGGTGCTTCTGGGAAGAAAATATAGCTCTGTGTGTGTAATGGGACTAATACACTTCAAGTCCTATAGGTGCTTCTGGGAAGAAAATATAGCTCTGTGTGTGTAATGGGACTAACACACTTCAAGTCCTATAGGTGCTTCTGGGAACAAAATATAGCTCTGTGTGTGTAATGGGACTAACACACTTCAAGTCCTATAGGTGCTTCTGGGAAGAAAATATAGCTCTGTGTGTGTAATGGGACTAACACACTTCAAGTCCTATAGGTGCTTCTGGGAAGAAAATATAGCTCTGTGTGTGTAATGGGACTAACACACTTCAAGTCCTATAGGTGCTTCTGGGAACAAAATATAGCTCTGTGTGTGTAATGGGACTAACACACTTCAAGTCCTATAGGTGCTTCTGGGAAGAAAATATAGCTCTGTGTGTGTAATGGGACTAACACACTTCAAGTCCTATAGGTGCTTCTGGGAACAAAATATAGCTCTGTGTGTGTAATGGGACTAACACACTTCAAGTCCTATAGGTGCTTCTGGGAAGAAAATATAGCTCTGTGTGTGTAATGGGACTAACACACTTCAAGTCCTATAGGTGCTTCTGGGAAGAAAATATAGCTCTGTGTGTGTAATGGGACTAACACACTTCAAGTCCTATAGGTGCTTCTGGGAACAAAATATAGCTCTGTGTGTGTGATGGGACTAACACACTTCAAGTCCTATAGGTGCTTCTGGGAACAAAATATAGCTCTGTGTGTGTGATGGGACTAACACACTTCAAGTCCTATAGGTGCTTCTGGGAACAAAATATAGCTCTGTGTGTGTGATGGGACTAACACACTTCAAGTCCTATAGGTGCTTCTGGGAAGAAAATATAGCTCTGTGTGTGTAATGGGACTAACACACTTCAAGTCCTATAGGTGCTTCTGGGAAGAAAATATAGCTCTGTGTGTGTAATGGGACTAACACACTTCAAGTCCTATAGGTGCTTCTGGGAAGAAAATATAGCTCTGTGTGTGTAATGGGACTAACACACTTCAAGTCCTATAGGTGCCTCTGGGAACAAAATATAGCTCTGTGTGTGTGATGGGACTAACACACTTCAAGTCCTATAGGTGCTTCTGGGAAGAAAATATAGCTCTGTGTGTGTGATGGGACTAACACACTTCAAGTCCTATAGGTGCTTCTGGGAAGAAAATATAGCTCTGTGTGTGTAATGGGACTAACACACTTCAAGTCCTATAGGTGCCTCTGGGAACAAAATATAGGAGCTCTGCCTGCCTGCCACGAACACACTACAAGTCCTATAGGTGCTTCTGGTAACAAAATATAGGAGCTCTGCCTGCCTGCCACGAACACACTACAAGTCCTATAGGTGCTTCTGGTAACAAAATATAGGAGCTCTGCCTGCCTGCCACGAACACACTACAAGTCCTATAGGTGCTTCTGGTAACAAAATATAGGAGCTCTGCCTGCCTGCCACGAACACACTACAAGTCCTATAGGTGCTTCTGGTAACAAAATATAGTAGCTCTGCCTGCCTGCCACGAGCACACTACAAGCCCCTCTTTCTCAATCAATCTTTGTAACTGAATCTATCTAACTCAATCTCTGTAAGTGAATCTCTCTAACTATCTAAATGCAGCAGAGTGTCACAGAATCAGCCTGCTCAATCTGCGCCGGAACAGCATGTGACCGGCGCAGACGGCGTGGCGGCGTTTTATAGGGGGGGGGGGGGTGTACTACAGCCCCTGAGCTGTAATTGGCTACAGGCGTCCTGCCTGTAGCCAATTATGGCTCTTCGAGTTTCCGGGGCTGTGATTGGCCAAGCATGCGGGGTCACAGTGCATGCTTGGCCAATCATCAGCCAGCAATGCACTGCGTCGGCCGCGCCGGCCGCAATGCATTGCGGGGCCGCTCGCATCACACGAACGTGATGCGAGCGGCCAAAATAGTTCTGGGCTCGCCGAGCGAGCGAACGCCCGGTGCTCGATGCGAACGTGGGTTCGCATCGAGCACCGGGCCCATCCCTAATGTTTACCAATGGATGGAAGGAAAACTGTTCTTAATATCCTTGATGTTATACACAGAGTGAATATTTAGGCTGGGTTCACACTAGAACACACAGCGGCTCACAGCAGGAGTCAGGTGCTTCTCCATTCACAGTTTCAGGTCCGATTTTAGCCAGAATTTTGGGCTGAATTCAGAGCTGAAATGGACCAAAAGACGCACAGGACTCCTGTGCAATTTGCATGGGAGCCGCTGTGGAGATGTGTAACCCCGCTCCATAGAGAGCCAGTCACAATCTCCTGTTATGCAAATTGGATGGGGGGAAACCCGCATCCAATTTGCATAAGTGCGAACCCAGCCTTAATGTAGCTACATGAAATTCAAAAACAAAAAGGTACCCATACCATTCAATGGTCTGCATGGGTGCAACTATACTATAACCAGAATATGTGACGATTGATGCATCTTTATGTCAAATAATATGATGTGCTTGTCCGGGATTATAGGTGCATGTTTGTTTTGTTTCATTTTTACTTTTGTGCTTTCTTTATAAACATTATTCCTTTTGTATTTTCACATTGGCCTTACAAGATTGGATGGCATTTTTTAGTCTTGGACTGGAATATCATGGCTGTCATTGTGTAAAGCTGTCCACATATGAGCAATAATAAAATGTATTGAAATATAAATATATCACTGATATTAAAAAAATTAAATATGCAGAGCTAATTGTCTGTTACTGTATGCACAATAGTTATAAATGTAAGGATATTGTGACATAGGGTTTTTATCTCTCATGGTAGATGTGCTTATACAGTGAGTTTACTCCACACCAGAAGTAGATTTCAGGACTATTCCTGCCCACTTTTACTTAACCCCTTGCCTACTTGCCACTTCCACCCCCTTCCTGCCCAGGCCAATTTTCAGCTTTCAGCGCTGTCACACTTTGAACAACAGTTCCGTGGTCATGCAACACTGTACCCAAATAAAATTGTTATCATTGTTTTCACACAAATAGAGATTTCTTTAGGTGTAATCACCACTGGTGTTTTTTTTGTTTGTTTGTTTGTTTTTTTGCTTTTTTTGCTAAATAAATGAAAAGACTGAGAATTAAAAAAAAAATAAAAAATTTTTCATAGTTTGTTATTTAATTTAGCAAACAGGTAATTTGTCTCCTTCACTGATGTGCGTTGATGAGGCTGCACTGGTGGGTAATGATGGGGTGGCACTGATGGGCATTGATAAGGCGGCACTGGTGGGCACTAATGAAGAGGCACCTATGAGGTTGCACTAATATCTGATGGGCGCTGTGTGATTGGACACAGCGGATCACGTGGCAAAAGGATGCTGTGATTGGCCCTTTACCTTCCTAGTGACACAGCTATCACACAACACACCGCACTGGTGGTCGCGATCACTGGAGGACATCATATGACTCCCTCCCAGAACTGGCTGGCTGCTCTGTTTCAGTCACTGGCTATAGCGGGTCGGTAAGTGGTTAAAGAAAGCAAAAGTTCACAAATAAATATTTTCCCACGCAGGGGGCTCTAACCATCAATACAACAAAACAATATTCAAGCCTCTTGGCTCTCTTTATCAGCCCTGTGGCTCAAGCCTCATGCTTTGGTCTTCTATGCAATTTAGCATCCCGTCCCCAGCGCTAGGCCACAAACGCTGTACCTCTTCCAGCTCGCTGTCTTTCTTTTACATGGCACCTCTGACCCTTGCATGGTACCCTGTCTCTTTGCCTCTTTACCTGTCCCGTCCTGGACAGCATGGTGCAGGCATGCACCTCTTGTCTCCCTTAGGCTCCATTCACACTAGCGCGTTCTTTGATGCATTTTGCATTTTGCAGAAATGCAGCGAAATTTTTTAACATGGGTTCCTTTGGAACATGTTCACATCAATGCATTTTTGTGCCTCTGCGTTTTTGGAAAGGGTTGGGGACTTTTTTTTCATGCAAAATGTAGCGTTTTGCATGTAATAGAAGTCAATGGACTCGCATCCAAAACGTAAGTGCCGCGTTTTTACTGCGTTTTACCGCGATTTGCGTTTTGCGTTTTTTTTATAATTTTCTATTTTTTTTTTACACTGTATATAGCTGGTTGCTAAGCAACCACAGTGTAAAAAAAAAAAAACGCAAAATCGCGGTAAAAACGTGTGTCCAAAAATGCGGGAAGCAACGCAAAAAGCACTGCAAAAACGCTCAAAAGCAAAATGCATATATGTGAATCGAGCCTTACAATCACTGACCTCTTCAGGAGGGTGGTGCACTAAACTCTCACCCTGATACTGCTAAAAGAACAGCACACAGCTGTGCCATTAGTGGACCTGTTTTCTCCAAAACCTGGCCCAGACTGCCTTATCACATAGTGGCATGGCTTCATCCTGACACAATATTAATTTCCAATACACCCTTAGGGACAGTTCACACCACATGCAGTCCAGTGCATTTTTTTTCTGCATCAAAAATGCATCGAAAGTAGGTTATATGTTTTTCAATGGCATAGTTCACACCAGTGCTTGCAGTTCCAGTGCGTTCCATAAAAAAAGTAAAACATGCTGCTTTTTTCCTGCACTGGACTGTACTGGAACGCTGTAAAAAGCATCAAAAACTCACGGAAAGCACCGGAACGCACCTAAATGCACCAAAAACGCACTGGAACACCCATGTTCTTATTTAAGGTTAAGGAAAAAAAAGGTTGGAAAAATGCACTGGACTGAATCAAAAACACAATGGAACGCATCAAAAACGTGCATGCAAAAAAGCATCTGGAGCGCATCCGGACTGCGTTTCTATGATGTGAACTGGCCCTAAAGCAGGGGTCTCAAACTGGCGGCCCTCCAGCTGTTGCGAAACTACAAGTCCCATGAGGCATTGCAAGGCTGACAGTTACAAGCATGACTCTCACAGGCAGAGGCATGATGGGACTTGTAGTTTCGCAACAGCTGGAGGGCCACCAGTTTGAGACCCCTGCCCTAAAGCAATGTTACAGTCCTGGCCTATTTGCAAGGTTTTTCAGCAATGCACTTTAATGGATACAAAATAATTCCAACTAGTTGGTATAATTACAGCATACATTTTTTTTATGAACAGTTATAATGTCTCGCAGCTGTTCGCATGACATTTGTAAACTGCTAATGTTTAGAAACGAACGAATATCGGAGACAAAGGGGCAATTATCATAAAGTATATTAGACATCACCAAACACATATTCTATATATATATGCTATAATGTGTTTTAAAGTCTCATTTTATAATCTTAACTATAGTGCTTTCTATTTCTTAGTGTTTAAATCTAGCAGCTCATAAATGATGTTGTGTTAGATAGAAAGTTCACCAGTTATAGCATTTATATTCACAGCTGAATATGGAAAAGATTTGTGTTCACCTCCAAGTGCTTTGAATCTTATGTTTAATTCAACATTGACACAACCTCGTATTCCCTGTTTCTGTGCGTATTTTAAATGGAATGTTATCCCCCTGAAACAGTCTTTTTTCTCTTTCATATATAGACATCCTTTTTATAACTGTCTGACTGTTTTTTTAATGGCTGTGTTATTTAATTGGTTTGGGTATAGCTTTTCTCCAGCAAAAATGCTATCAAACAGAGCAGAAGAAAAATTGGTCTGATCTATTTTTTTAGCCAGTAAAAATCAAATAGCTTGCACTGCAAACTAGACTGGTTTTCTGATTAATTTTCTGATTCAGTAGTATGGAAAATCTACTTATTAATCATGTCTGCTATTTATTCCAGAGTTGCTTAATTCTGTTTTTTAGATTTATTTTTACCAGTTTTAAGTTTATTATGTGATGCCAGCACTAGCTATTTGGTCAAATGTTTTTCAAACCTGTATATTTATTAAAACATATATATAATTTGAGTGTACCCAACGCAATATAATTATCATTTTTTGTTATGCTAAATAAAAAGACAAGATTTCAAGATTTTAGAGTTTTGAGTAAATAGACCAACAAAATGTCAAGCCTTAAAATTGTGCCTGTGAAATCGGATAAATAAAGCTTAAACGGGTGACACTTTTTAAACCTTTCCTGCATATCATTTTAGAGTTGGCGATAATTAATGGAGCTGGAATTATTCCTCTCACTAACCTAGGTATGTCCACAGTGACACGTAATATGTATTACTAGATCGCTGTTTACATACAAACGTATGTCCTAGTTGCATATGTGCGTGCTTGGTGGGAGCAGGATTCTTTTAAGGTTTTTATTCTTTATTTACTTACATTGTTATGTTTGTTTTACTTTTTTTTTTTTTTTAGTTAAAACTGAACTCCTAGCAGATATAAAAGACGCAAATGAATGCACCTCTGTAATCATGAACACAAATAAATCATTTAAATGCAAGCAATGTAGGTACCTAAATTGGATTTGGTGTTAGACCACTTTCACACTGAGGCGCTTTTCAGGCGCTTTCACTATAAAAAAAAGCGCCTGAAAAGCTCACGAAAACTTATTTCCATTAAAATCAATGAACGCTTTCACACTGGGGCAGTGTGCTGGCAGGGCTGTGAAAAACTCCCCTCCCCATTGAAATGAATGGAAAGCTCTTCAAAAGCGCCTGAAAAGCTCTTCAAAAGCGCTCAGTGTGTTTTTACTGGCATTTTAGAAGCGCTTCAGTGTGAAAGTGGCCTTAGCATCTTGCAGCCAGCCAGGGTATGACAGCCACAACCCTAGAAGTGCTCAAAGCAGAAACACTTCTGGTATCACAGCACAGAGGGAAGATCAGTGAATGTTCACCGATTCTCTTCCATATGCTATCTGGTACAATTTCAGTCCCAATGGTGGTAGCCCAAAGCAGTACTTGGGCTTGAAATTCTGTGTAAAAAATAGTAATGCTTGGTGTCAGTGCTAAAGAGATTTAGTGGAATTGTTTCAAAAATCCCTTAATGTAACCTTAAGGACAATCATGCACCAATATTTTTAATTCTTTTACAAATTTTTTTTTTTTTATAGATTTTGTCAAATATGTAGATGTTCATAGCTGGATTGGAAGCACTACCATGAAAAATGGCAGGCTGGATTATTTTACCTTTATTGTAATGCCAAGTTCAGCAGGCTCAGTTGTAGCACCTGTCAATTTTTTTACTAAAACAAGCACAATGAATTCTCACATGTGGTTAAGACAAAAGATGTGGAGCACAAAGCAACCCATTAGTATTCTCTTCACACTGGTGTTTCTGGCAAAGGCCAATGTTGTCAGACTGTCAGCCAGAACTGATCTCCTATATTTCTGTCTATCCTCACAGATATTAGCTTTGACTTAGTTTCCTTTTTCATGTACTTTCCAACTTTATAACTGAAATGTAAGAGTTTTCATCCACCTGGGTATTTTGTTACATTGAAGCCTATTGAAAGTGAATTAAAAATGCAGTGTTTATTTCATAACATTTTCAATTTACTGGAAACCTATTTCTTTGTTTTAACAGATAACCGTCATAATATTGTTCAGTTTTATTTAAATCTCAATTCTGGGATCAGCCCCTTACCGCCCAATCACCCCCTCCTCCACACTGACATCCCTCCCACCAGAAATATGTTATGATTTTATTTTTACTTACATTTGTAGCACCCTCCTAGGTAGGCTGCTAGGAGGTAGGTAAATTTGTTTTTTTTCCCCTGGTATCACTGTAATCAGTAAATTGGCCTACAATTGCTTTTGGCTGTTCTAGAGTTCACAGGCTGCAGATTTGAAAGCTCCCTCCTGCTTTCTGGATGTTTCCAGGACATAGGGCGGGGAAATCAAATAGGTAGCCTGAATATTTATTGAGCTCCAGCCAAACCCTGGGAGGTATGACCAGCAGGTGGCTGGGGAAGTTAATAAATAGTGTGAGCACTGGGACAGCTAGGTCTTCTGGCTGCATGGATTCCACCAGCCTCGGTGGGGGTCGATACCCCACTCAGTAGGCATTTCTACTGATTTAAGCTGACAGTCATCAATGTCCCAGCTGTGGTAGAGCTAGGGGGCCTACACCGGAATCATCTCTGACCCATGATGATTTCACCTGACAGATCTGGTCTGAACAATCTCACTGAAAGGCACCTGGAGCAAGGTATGAGTGTGCAGCTATTCTATGGGCTCGTGAGTACAAACTGTAATACAAGATCCTGGTGGAGGTGTACTATAGAGATATCAGTGCCAGTGTAGCTTTCTCAGGGGGACTGCTCGCACAAGATCACTGTTTCGGGCTTTACCGTAGTCTCTCGAGGCAAACTGTATACTAAAGCTCAGCAGAGAAATTGTCTCTGGAAACTTAGTTCAGGGAAGAGTGTGCTCTTGCTTTTGAGTCTTATAGCCTGGAGCAGGGCCAGTACAGCTGACCCTGTTGTACCGGGCCCGGCCAGCAGGGGGGGCCCGAGCAATCTGAACAGAGTTTAGAATTAAAAAAAAAAGTTTGACTGCACAGGGCTGGCCAAGGGAGGAGGAGAGCGTCACCCCAGGAGCCTGGATATCAGGACTGCTCAGATAAGACACATTGGGTCTATGGATAAGAGAAGAGAGGACTTGTATTCCTGTCAGCACCCAAGCCTCCCTCCCCCCTCCTCAGAAGGACAGAACAGGCAGGACAGAACACCGGAGCTCTCCACAAGGCAAGATAACAGGTGACAGATTACATTCTTCTCCTGTGATCACCGTTGTTCTGCCTCTGCACAAATCTGTGCTGTAAACTTGCCCTGTACTTCAGCAGGACAGGTCTGGTGAAAGTGAAAGCTAAATTCCTGAGTATGTTAGGAATATAATGGGACTTTTCAGGTACTACACACTCGAATGCATTTCACAAAATCATTCTTTTAAATATATGTGTATGTTGAATATATTTATGTAGCACCTGAAAAGTCCCAGTATATTCCTAACATATTCCTAAAGTTGAGCATTAACAGCAAAGAAAGTGTGTGTGTGTGTGTGTGTGTGTATATATATATATATATATATATATATATATATATATATATATATATATATATATATATATATATATATATATATATAAATACAGCCCATCTCCGGGAAATTAAATAAAGTCCAATCTTGCAGTGTGTGTGTGGGGGGAATAAACACTTTCACTTACCCGTTTCCACGCTCCAACCAGCTGCAGAGCCCTCTTCTTCCACCAAACCTCAGCCTCATCACATAACCATACAGGAACATTAATCCTGTATGGTATGATAAGGTATGATAAGGGGGCTGGAGTGTGAGCAACTGAGCATAGTCAGGAAAACATACACAGGCGCTGTAGGGAACAAGTCAGCGCTGGAAGAAGCCAGCTAAAGCAAGGCATTGGGTAAAGCTGGGTACACACACATCAAAATTCAGTTTAGCAGGGATCGCCAAATTCTAATCTCTGTGTAGCCCTCCCTGTTAGAAGCCAATCATTAGACCACCTTAGTATATTCATGCCATCCAACATACTGACTCCTACCACCTTGATCACTTCAAATCACTGAAGTGGTCATTGTGGTTAGAGTGTTCCTTTAATATCTCTCAGAAAAAGTAAACATTTGTATACTGATTCCATTTCATTAGATCATCCTCTAGTTGTGTTAAATTGGTGTGTGTGTGGGGGGGTGCTGTCTGTATACCCTAGCCTCTCGGTATAGGGGCGGGGCCAGGGGTGGGGCTGATAGAGGGACCAGGGGTGGGGCTAAAGGGGGTCCCGTCAGGTAGGCTGTACCGGCCCCATGATTTCTATCAGCAGCCCTGGCCTGGAGTATCCCATACACTGCACCCTCTCCCACTGTTCAAGTTATCATCCAGCGATTTACACAGCTCTGCCACACAGAACAGTCCTGTCTGTCAGGGAAGGAGATCAGAACCTTTACTTTCACTTACAGGTTTCCTCCCTACCCCTGTGATTTGACAGCAAAAAGAAAAGTAGCACACTGACTAGCTCATTTCTTTGTCAACTAAAAAAAGTTGGTCTTGGGAGCAGCTAAGTATATGGACTGAGGTGGTGCTACCCCAATCAATATAGGGTGGGTGTAACCAAAAGAAACATACACCAATATAAAAGAAGAAAGTACATACACCCAAGAAGTTACCTCCTCAAAAACATTTATTATACACATAAATCATAACAAAAATTTAACAACATCACAAGTCCTAAGTCCCTCTCTAACCCATCGATCCCCTGAACAACCCACCTGAAAGATACCCTCAGGACCCCCCACCCCATGCCTCATCCCCACTTTCACACCAATCAACTACCCCCCCCCCCCCCCCAGGAGCTGGGGAGCCCTTCAAACCCAGACTACTCCCCCTACCCCCCTACAGACCTTGACCAGACTCATGCTGAGGGAGTTACCCAGTGCAACCGTCACTCTTCCCCCTTTGCTCCTTGCACTGCAACACACCTGATTGGCTACTTGTACTGCTCCTTCCCCTCTGTCTCTGAGCTCTGTTGTACAAGAACTGCATAATAAGTCAAAATTAAGTACTTATACTGCTTGTATTAAAAAAATAAAAAAATAAAGGAAGTATTATTGATAACTGAGCTGCATTAATTTTTGCCTTTTATATCTTAAAGGAGTTTAGCTTAAAACACTTAAGCTAATTTTAATTATATTACATTCACTGCCACCTATCTGTCCATGTTTACTTCCTCGTAAAAAGAAATCTGGTCCATTTTTATTTTGTCTAAGGCCAGCCATACACAATGCACCACAGATTGCAGGAAAGAAATTCAGACCAATCCCCCATCAACCCTGACTGTAATGACAGGAGAATCAGCAATTGTCTTCTCCCGGGAGGTGCAAGGGCGGACGGTGGAGAAGACAGTAATTATCTATAAGTGCTGCTAGCTAATTGCAAGAGAATCCAGCAGGCTGATTGAACCCAAGTTGATCGATCGATTGACTTGGTACATTCAGCCTGCCCAACGGTTCGAATCTCGGCCAGTTCAGCACTTCTACTGTAAACCCTGAAGCCACAGGTCAAACAGAATAGAAGGCGCTTTATATGACCACACAATACAGTATGTAAACAATACAGTAAGCAAAACCTGAATAAGAGTTCCCACTTTAGATGAGCAAGTGTTATAAGCTGAGTGCTTTTGGGGGGAAGGAGTCCTTGGTGTAAGGTGTCCAAGATCTTCAGCTAGCTATGAAGGGGTCCAAGATGTTGCTGTACAATGGCGACCAGCAATGGTGGATGTAACAAACAGAAAGAAAAGGGTAAAGGTGTCTGTATGCAGAATTTCTGAATATAATGTTAATGGTGGCCTTCTGCTTGCTCACCACTCCTGGAGATATCAAAGCTCTTGGGTAGAGGATGTCTAGAATCGGCTCTTGTAAAACCTGAAGTCAGATGAGAGATACCCGACTGGTCACCTGACAACCCAGGGATTCAGCGGCGTCTGCATCAGTGTAGATGAAAGTGGCCCCAGATAGCCGGACTGTTGAAGGAAGCCGAGTAGCTAAGGGATAAGGCTTATCCAGGGATAAGGCTTACTCATGGAAAGCACTGCACACCGTTCAGTTGATGGCATCCGCTCACCTCCACTGGAGCGGCCTGGTCCCTGCCCTGCAGGTGTAAGCCGAGAACCCAAGAGAGCAAGCTTCCACCTGGACAGTTCTATCTCCTTACCCAGAATTCCTCCTCCCTCCAGCCAGCTGGAACTTGTAGTTTGCAGTACCAATAGGTCCATTGAAATCCGGGCCCTCCGAACTACAAATCCCATGATTCTCTGCTTCAGTAGTGGTCTCTCTACAATCAGGAAATGATGACACAATCCCCATGCTGGACACTAGAGGGAACAAAGCTTCATGTAATCTCTGTTAAGGAATGTCCCATGATGGCAAAAGCATTATAGCCAGCACTTGGCTACACAATATTTTGGAATTGTGTCAGTAACTTTCCCATATTTTAATACACTGCGTTTCACTGTAAATACAAAGATAAAGAAAACAATTCATTGTCCAGGACTTCCAGAATCCTTGCCAGGACTTCCAATTGTTCTCCCAGAATTCCTGCACAGTGCTCCCAACTGTACTCTCAGAATCCCTGCCAGGATGTGTACAGTTCCCGGGAACAATGTTGGGCATGTCCTCTGACCAAAAGAAAATTTTAGCTTCAACCTTTGTGCAAAAGAGCTATTATACTTCCTGAAAGCCTTGCGCATTGCTGATCCAGGTTGACCTGACTATTCTCTTGCTGTTTTTTCCAGCTACCCCCTTAGCATTCCTGAGGGACACAATCTGCTGACAGCTTGCAACAAAGAAAACTAGGACCTCTAGGGATTCTGGTCCATCTCCACCATCAGGAGTTCTGGTGAAGACCAGCTGTCACTTACGTCACTGACTCTGCATTTTGGGTGAGCCCCTGTCACCCGTCAGGGGACATCTTAGCAAATAAACAGTTTCTTTTGGTCAAATTATTGAGTATTACTTTACTTATCATCACTTATTTTCTATTATCTTTTGAAGGTAACCTTTCTGTAGTGTTACTATTAAATGCATATCTTAGTATTGTATACATTTTAAAATGATGTCATTGTTAATGGTTAGTTGTATAATTTGCACAGACCACTTTTTTTTTTTGTAGGGCATAGCAGGAAATACTGAAGCTTTAAAATCTAATAAAAGCTAAACTGGGCTGTTTGGAAGCATAAATGTTGTTGTACAAGAATTAATATCTCATTACTTAAAGCTAACGATGCCTCAAATCTACTAATTATCCATAATTACGTTGCTAACAATAGACATAATGATGATGTTGAGGATGATGATATTCGGTATGTCTGCATTTCACAACAAATTTAACCTAATTTTCTTCTTTTATTCTTAGCCAGAGTATACAAAATGAATGTAAGTTGTAATTTAAATGCAGTGACTATCAATGTAGTAAGCAATCTATTTGTGAGATTTCCGAGGTAGGGAGAAATTATGGTTTTAATTTTGTATATTCTATACACAATGTCAGAGAATGGTGTCCTGAGGACTTGAATAGCATGGGTTAGGATTTAGATGGTATGCCTGCCAGTTAAATGAACATTTTTAGTTGATACACTGCAGAACTTAGTGCTCTTAGGGAGAAATGTCCATGCTGTGGGGTAAAAGAAGCTGACATAAATTTGTATGACTCAATGCCCCTTTCCTAATTCTAGAACATATTCTGTAACCTTTTTCATTAATTACATGATGATCTTTACAATACTACTACTAATAATAATAATAATAATACCATTGTTTTGTGAAACCCTGCAGTTTGTTGCTGTTGGAGAAAATAACTTGATTGAAATTATTAAAAAAACAGTGCATTGATAATAGCAAAGTTGCAGCAACCCATGGTAATCTATCTGAATTCACTTTCGCCAAATATAAGGTCAAGTGAATAAACAGTAGCCTACCTTCTCTTCTAAAAAAAATACTTTTACCCTTAAAATCACCTGTGGAAAAAATGTTTAAAGCTGCACTCCAACTCCAAGTATGGATTTTAGTGCTTACATACATATACCTATTTATTCCAGTTAAGTACTAATTACAAAATATTCTAACAGTGTCTCCATCTATCTTTATATAATTTACATTTATTTACTTATATTATATTAGCAATAAATGTAGCATCAAGTCAAGTCATCATTCCTGGATACCACGTAGTTTTTTTTCCAGAAAGATCTGTTTTCTGCTTCAGTCTTTAAGTGGACTTTTCCCTTTTTTTGCTAAAAATCACATCAGCGTGCATCTATGTGTCTAATGTGTTGACTTCTTGGTTCCCCGAGGCAGTGGTGACATCGCCCCAGCCTCATAGCTGCATCCTTGGAAGGCTACATCACCAGTACCTTTTAAGGAAGATCTTATACAGTATGTAAACTTTGAGATCTTGTAAGATTTAAAAAAAAATCGTAAGATATTGGGAGAAAATCATTTTCTCCTTTGGTGTTGTTTAAATGTTGTCATGGCTTCAGCAATGATAGTGTTGTTATTATGTTGATAATGCTGCCTTCAATGCCATGGCCAAAGCAACATATTAACAATAGGGCCACATCTCATACTGTGCATTCTTGAGATCTAGCAATGACATCATCAGTGGGTCGGCAAAGAAAGCACATAAAAAGGGGAAGGCCTCATATTAAAATCAGGGGCATCCCGGAGTCTGTCACACCAAATCATCTTCTCCAATATGCCCATACCCTGTTCTCCACTTTAGCACCATCTCCGACAGCACAGGACCTTATAGTGGACAGGATTCACAGGGTCCCCAAACCTTCTTTTCTCCCTGAGGAGACACTAAGGAATGTCCTACTAAGGGTACATTATTACCACGTAAAGGACCAAATCCTGCAAGCGTCAAGAAGACCCGACAACATTCCACCACAATACATCACTATAAGGCTGCTCCCTGACCACTCCAGGCATACGCTACAATGCCACCGCAACTTTGCGACAATTACAAAAGCATTAAGAAATCTCAAAGTCCTCCACAAGTGGAAATATCCTGCAAAACTGTCCATTTCACATAACGGACTTACAATATCACTAACAACGCTTGAGGAAGGGATTTCAGCCTGGACCAGGCCTCTCATCCAGCATCCCCAACAAGAACACAACCAGTCCAAAACGAGTGGCAAATAGTATCCCACAAGCGATCTAACAAGAAAAACAACGGTGAAGCTCACAAGTAAACAACCTCAGTTAACCAACATCTCCGGTTTAGGAGCTAATAATTATTATCTCCTTTTTCCCCCAAGTACCAACGCAGTTACATCTGCCCAAGGATCAGTTGTAAGATCCAATTCTTATGTTCACTTCTTTAACTTTCTATGTTTTTTATTCCTTTTGTTATTTGTTTGATACACGCAGCTATATCAGAAATGAATACTAAACATCTATCGAAGTTAACAAGCTTCACACATCCTACCCACTTCATAATGTGGCACACCAGAGGAGACCATGCAAACGCAGTGAGTACCCACACCACACTACATTAGAACTAAACGCTTCACACCTGCTATGACCATCAACTGCCTCCCAATTAATGCCAGGGGTCTTAACCACCCCGCTAAAAGATTTTCCATGTGGAAAGAGGCCTGCAGACTGGGAGCGGACATCTTCTGTGTGCAAGAAACCCACTTCAAACTTTCCAAAACTTCAACCTGCACACACAGAGACTTCCCGAACTTATTTTTAGCTTGCACGCCCAACCACAAAAAAGGAGGAATGCTTCTAGCCATAAAAAATACCCTCTCCTTTCAACTCAAGGAAACCCTATTGGACGAAGGAGGTAGATACATCATCGTAACTGGAGATTTAAACTCCAAACCGTATACACTGGTAACACTCTATGCCCCAAACTCTCACCAAATCCGCTTTATAAGGAAGGTACTCAAAAAAGCAGTCTCCATGAAACACGGTAGCCTCCTGGTATGTGGAAACTTTAACCTAATTGCAGACCCAATAATGGACACCACTACAAGCAAGCCCAAAAAACGCTACACGTCCACACTTAACACATTAATTTCCGAAATTCGCACTGTAGAATCTCAAAACAAACATTCTCCTACAGCTACATTAACTAACACACTTTCCAAACTCAGGGAAAATCTGAGAGAACATCTCTCTCAAAAATATGACATGCATTTTAGCGACTGAAACAAAATTATTACACTAATGCAAACAGGGCTGGCAAATATCTAGCCAGGAGGCTGAAAGCGGAATGTACCAAAAACCAAAATAGCACACCTAAAACATCCTACCCAACACTACAAAATAACTAACCCACAAGACATAGTGAACCAATTTGCCGAATATTACGGAGCATTATATAACTTACGCAAAGATACTTCCACGCCACAACCAACCACGGAGAAAATACAAAAATTCTTACAGGGAATAAAACTCCCTTCTCTCTCCAAAACTGACTTAGCAAAATTAAATTCCCCGTTCACAACCACAGAAATTGCAACAATTATAGACACACTACCCGATGGTAAATCACCAGGACCTTTTTTTTTCCCAACGAATATTATAAAACCTTCAAAAACATACTATCACCTTACCTACGTTCAGTCTTCACACAAGCGGCAGAATCCTCAACCTTTCCCCAAGAGATGCTGAGAGCTCACATAGTTACTCTACCCAAACCAGGCAAAGACCCCCAATACACCAGCTAACCAGACCAATATCCCTCTTAAACTAGGACATCAAAGTCTACGCAAAACTACTGGCCAAAAGACTAATGAATATCATTCCCACCCTTATCCAACGTGACCAGATGGGATTTGTGAAGGGGAGAAAAACCTCAGATGCCACTAGGAGAATTATAAACCTTATATATAATGCTGGGAACAGTCGAATGCCCTCTCTGCTGTTGTCCATAGACGCAGAGAAGGCATTCGACAGGGTACATTGGAACTAGATGAAAATGGTAATATCCAAGTTTGGATTCCAAGGCTCTATATTGAAGGCTATCCTAGCATTGTACTCCTGCCTCTCAGCACAGGTGTACTTCTCAGGATTCCTGTCCTCACCCTGCAACATAAATAATGGGACCCGCCAGGGGTGCCCCCATGTCACCAACTATCTTCAACCTAATGATAGAGCCTTTAGCAGAGGCCATTAGATAAAATCCTTCAATCAAGGGTTTCTAGTTTGGTTCTAGCATGCACACTATTAACTTGTTTGCGGACAATGTAATATTGCTACTAACCAACCCACGCACATCCCTAGAACGAGCCCACAAAATCCTAATGGATTTCGGGGACATCTCATATTATAAAGTCAATTTCTCCAAATCTTTAATCCTAAGTCTGGGTGTACCTCCACACATTCAAAACACACTACAAAAAACACTTCCATATACATGAAGCAAAAAAGGCATAACATACCTAAATGTCACGTTAACAAATACCATCTCCTTGTTAATCGATGCAAATATCAGACCGCTGATGACCAAACTAGAATCCCAACTAAAGGAAATCTCAAAAAAATAACTATTATGGCTGGGCAAAATAGCAGCCTTCAAAATGTCACGTCTGCCACAAATCCTATACATATTTCGAACATTACCAACCTCATATGGAAATTTATATGGAACGGCAAAAAAGCTAGATGCCCCAGAAACATTCTCATTTCACATAAACAGGTTGGAGGTGCTGGCCTAACAGACTTGCATGACTATTTATGGGCAGTAAGATTGGACCAACTCAAACACTGGTTTCAGGAGAATAATAAACCATTATGGGTGGACATAGAAGAGACACAGATCCCAACAAAAGACCTAAAAACTTTCCTCATGGGTGACAATTTGAAACATTGGGATATCAAACACCTTTCACTCCCAATTCAGGTGTGAATTCAAGCATGCAGATACCTTTTATCCCTAAAGTACACAGAGGGAAGTTGTGATAAACGACTGGCCTCCAATTGCCAAAATCCCCAATCCCCTATCAGTCAAAACACTCACAAACCACGGTATCACACAAGTATTGGATCTCCTTAATGGCCAACAGCCTAAATCTGCAGAACAAATTCTCATTGAATATAAATTGCCAAATAACATACTGTTCTCTTGTGTTACGAATATCACACTTTCTTAAAACAAACCCTATCTCAAAGATAAAGATGCCTACCAAAGCATGGTCATTCTACTCTACACCCAAAAACACAAAAGGGATATCACTCATTTACAACCTCTTCCAAGATAAATTAATATGTAGGAAAACCATAGCAATCCAAAAATGGGAAACAGAGATTGCACCACGCATACTAATGAACAATGGCAACAACGTATTTCAAAGAAATCTATTGCACCAAATACTGGGACTTAAAGTTCAAAATTACAAATAGATGGCACAACACCTTTTACAGATTAGCTAAGTTTTATCCAGAAATCTCACCCCACTGCTGGAGGAACTGTGGAATAAAAGGACACTTACTACACATGTTCTGGCATTGCCGAGCATAAAAAGTCTCTGGAATCAAATATTCCAGCCGATCTCATCGCTCACAGGCATCATAACACCTCCTAACCCAGCATTAGCGATTCTCCACTTAGGTATAGAGAAGTTCCCACCACACTTTAGATTAGTGATCACCCACATTCTATTAGAAACTAGGAACTTACTACTTTGCAACTGGAAAGATACTACTTCTATCAACCTATCGGATAAGGTATAAGCAGTACATAGAAACTATACCTTTGAACGCCTTATAGCAATGAACTCTATGCATTGCAAAATGTTCGATAGAAACTGGCTAATATGGACGAATAATTGCAATAACCAAAAATATATTACTGGACTTACACTGATATATACTAATATGACAGATGTTACAATGAGACAAAATGTGTGTATCATACTGTCTTACCTGATTTGTTAACCTTTTAAAAACTAATAAAACATATTGAAACAAAAAAAAGAAAGAGCAGAAGCTGTCTACCATTTCTGTCTTCACTATCAACTTTAAAGTTTGCTGTTTTTTCCCTTTCCTATGATATTTAGATAATGTCCCATTTTTCACTGTGTTCTTTAACTTTTTTTGTAAGGCTCTTAAGGTTCTCTGTTCATTCAGCTATGAGCAGGGCCGTCTTTAATATTGATTGGACCCTGGGCAAACATTTTCTTGCCCCCCCCAGCCCCCCACATACAATAAATAGCAGGTCGACTCAAAATCTGTTTAATGCAGCGATTTAGATTGGTTGCCTGAGGTTACAGTGTATCATTATGACTGCTTGCTAGAGGTTACAGCACATCATTTCTGCTTGCTGATTGGTTACTAGAGGTTACTGCTCAGTATTATTGCTCACTGATTGGTTGCTAGAGGTTACTGCACACCATTACCACTCACTGATTGGTTGCTAGAGGCTACTGCACATTATTACGGTTTACTGATTTAGGTTACTGTGCATCATTACAGAGTGCAGGGTTGAGGGGTGAGCTATGTACAGAGTGCAGAGTTGAAGGGTGTGCTACATATAGAGTGCAGGATTGAGAGGTTTGCTATGTATGGAGTGCAGAGTTGAGGAGTGTGCTTTGTACGGAGGGCAGGGTTGAGGGGTGCATTTTGTACAGAGAACAGAGATGAGTGGTGCGCTTTGCACGAAGTGCAGAGTTGAGGGGTGGGCTTAGTGCAGAGTGCAGGGTTAAGGGGTGCGCTTTGTGCAAAGGGCTGGGTCGAGGGATATGCTTTGTGCGTAGTGCAGGGTTAAGGGGTGCGCTTTGTGCAGAAGGCTGGGTTGAGGGGTGTGCTTTGTGTGGAGTGCAGGGTTGAAGGATATGCTTTGTGCTGAGTGCAGGGTTAAAGGGGGCACTTTGTGCGGAGTGTGGGGTTAAGGGGTGCCCTTTTGTGTGGAGTGCAGGGTTGTGGGGTGCGCTTTGTGCTGAGTGCAGGAGTAAGGGATGCCCTTTGTGCGGAGTGCAGGGTTTAGGGGGGCACTTTGTGTGGAGTGCAGGGTTAAGGAGTGCGCTTTGTGTGGAGTGCAGGGTTGAGAGATATGCTTAGTGGGGAGTACAGGGTTTAGGGGGGCGTTGTGTACATCCAGGTCCCCCCATGTACAAAGCTCTCCTCCCCTCCAGTTTCCAGTTCAGAGCTCACCACCCCCCTTCCCCCCATTCCACTACAGAGCTTTCCTTCCAAATCCTCTTCCACCACCAAGAAAACTTCAAAGAGTAGAGCTGCAGAAGAAAAGCTACTACTTACATTGTGTCCATGCAGGCTGAAGGTTCTGCCTGTGTATGTAGACTCCTCGTCCCCTTCCTCCTCTGCTCTCATACAGAGATCGATGTGCAGAGCAGGGAGGAATATGAATGGCCACTGGGAGAGGAGCGCTGTCACTTGGAAATACAGAAGCAGTGCTTCTGTATTTCTAAGTTACAGAAGCCAGCAAGCAACCAGTATCGGAGGTGGCTGAACTCCAGATGAAAAAAAAATGGGCAGGCAGCAGCCTGCTCAAGGGGCAACTACTTTGGGCTCCACGACAATTACTAGGCCAAAGGGCAGTTGCCCCTTTTGGCTCACGTTAAAGATGGCCCTGGCTATGAGCACAGCATCATTAGAAGGGATGAGCTTCAGATTTTGACTAAACTCATGTTCGGTCCAAATTTAGCTATTCAGAGTTCCTCAAATGGCCGAACTAAGTGTGGGTAGCAAGCAGGGTCTCCGAAATTCTAATCTCTGTTATACCTTTTGGTAATAATACTTTAGGGACACTTTCTTCAGAAAGAGCCTCTATATCCTTCCAGGGTTAGATTAACATGGTATATTTAGAGGGGCCAAGTATACCTGGTAGTTGATATTAGTGATTTTCTCTCTGATCCCATAGGGGTCCTGTCACTGTTCCAGAAATCTACTCTCTAAAGTAGGAACATAAACTACGACTCTGTCTCAGTGTTGCCAACCCCCCGACATGAAATTTACTGGCAGAATGCCGACATTTACAAATGGCACCAATTTTTTACTGGCACAGCAAAAAAGTACCTAAATTACAGTTTTCAGTGCCAAACAGTGCAAATTTCAATATTTAAACTATAAACACATAGCTAGTGCTATTAGCAATGTGTTTAAGTTAAACAAAAGTACAAAAACATATTTCTTCATTGACATGAAGGTCAGGTTACTATAACCCGGCCAGCACAGAGTTCCCCCTTACATCAGAGTCTGCAGGATCCCCCTTACAGTGAAAGGGAACTCTTATGTAAAGGGGGAACGCTACAGATCATGATCTGAGGGGGAACTCTGATGTAGAGCGGGGCTCTGGTGACCAGAGACGACTTTATATCAGAGTTCACTGCTTCATCTTTACACCAGAGTTCCCAATTACATCAGGGTCTGCAGACTGAGTACCCCCTTGCACTGTAAGGGAAACCTGCAGACTCTGATGTAAAGGGGAACACCATAAACTCTGATGAGGGGGGGGGAACTCTGATGACCAAAGACCACCTTCCATAGAGTAAATACACTAAAGTAAGGGGAGATCACTAATATAGGGGGGGACCTTTATATCAGTGCATCTTACATTATCGTATTCACTCCCCCCTTACATCAGCAATCCCCCTCCCTCCCTCAGACTGGCCTGGCAATGCTGTCACTGACCTCCTCTCAGGTGCACCATGCAGGGCTCAGTCAGATGGCTCCAGCTTGGTGGCTCTGGTTTTATCCTATAGTGTCCTCTCCATAGTCCACACGTATGACTTCTCCCATGATCCCCATCCTTACGGAGCTCCCACTCCTCTCCAGACTCCCCCTCAGAGACTGTAGACATGATACAAGAGATGGTCAGAGGCTGTAGACGTGATACAAGAGATGGTCAGAGGCTGCAGACATGACACAGGAGATGGTCAGAGGCTGCAGACATGATAAAAGGAGATGGTCAGAGGCTGCGGACATGACACAGGAGATGGTCAGAGGCTGCGGACACGACACAGGAGATGGTCAGAGGCTGCGGACACGACACAGGAGATGTCAGAGGCTGTGGATACGACACAGGAGATGGTCAGAGGCTGCGGACACGACACAGGAGATGGTCAGAGGCTGCGGACATGACACAGGAGATGGTCAGAGGCTGCGGACATGACACAGGAGATGGTCAGAGGCTGCGGACATGACTCGGGAGATGGTCAGAGGCTGCGGACATGACTCACGAGATGGTCAGAGGCTGCGGACATGACTCACGAGATGGTCAGAGGCTGCGGACATGGTAGTTTCCTCCTCTGTCCCCTTCATATTGAGCAGCAGAGGAGAGCACTGTGACTGTCCGAGGCAGGGAAATGCCACAATTCTGGAGCTGCCTGTGGTGAAGCTGTGCTTTGTCTGCATTGCATTGCTGGAGTTTGCCTTTCATTCATGCTTCCTTCTCTCTCTCCCCCCCCCCCCTACTCTCTGTCTTTTTTTCCCCCTATCTTCTATTCAGGGAAAAAAGTGTGTTGTGGAGAGAGAGAGATGCAGTGCACACAGCCACTCACCGTTCCGTCCGACACCGACCAGGGCACTCTGTGTCTCTGTAGTATAGTGGCTGGGCAGGTTAAAGGCTCACGTCAGCAGTCCGACTCTGCCGCACTGTCCTTAGCTGCCTGCTGCTCTGTCCACTGACTCAAACACGAGGCTCCTCTGTCCCTCCGCCCGGTCCTCAGCTCCTGCTTTTTTTAAGTCTGGCGGGCGGCGCGGCTGACATCATCGCGTAACGTTGCGCGGCGACGGCGGGCAGAGGCAGCGCTCGTGGACCGGATCTTCTCTGCGATTTCCGCAAACTGCGCATGCGCAGTTCTGACCCGCCGCCACCACTATCTTTTTTACTGGCACATATCTGCAGGTACGGACATTTCCGGGTGGCAGAAAAACGCCCTGTTTTTACGGGCTGCCCGTAAATCTAAGGGGGGTTGGCAACACTGCTCTGTCTCCTAGGTTAAACATTCTGAATGCGCCTCTTGGGCCTGCTGCATATGTTCCCAAACTATGGGCATGACCCTCACTATCCTGCCTCTGAACAATGTGTTTAAACTTTTATGAGGTGTGGCCTCTTGCTTCCATGGTTCCTGGGTATATCAAGGAGACTGTGGGGACATCTACCTAGAAAAGTTCAAATGGACAAAACCCTTCGAGGGACTGTGGCACTTCCTTTATTGCAAATATTAAGTAAGAATCATGACGACCCAGTCTTGACCACTTTTTTTTGCATACCTTTCAGGGTTTTGTTGAACCACTCTACCAGCTTATTAGTTTGGAAATAATGCACTAAGGGGGGTAGGTGACTAGTTTGGTTACCTTCCACATAAAATGGGTTCTTTGACATATTTCTAAGAGGGATTGCTTTGGGATATAAGGTGGCATAGTCAACGGCTGGTGACCCTTGGTAGACCTCAGTATTGGCCTGTCCGGGTCCATTGAAACCCTCACAAAAGGGACCTCATTTATAGGCAAGGGTACCAGCGTACTTTGAAAATTTAGTTGTGGTACATTCACATTACACTCAGGGCAAGATTTACAATACTTATCAACTGATTGTAAACACTGAGCCAGAATAATATGTTGCTTAATCTGCTCTGCTTTTTCTAGCCCTAAATAACTGTTCAAATAGACCAGATACAACACCATCCTTGTGCGAGACTAGGGAACCACCAGCTGCTCCACAACTTGTTCTCATTACTTTTCTACAGGATACAGTAAGTCATTGCATACTGCAAAATGGGGGATAACCAGGCTAATGTCTGTTTCTTGTGGTTTTTCATGTATTTGCCAAGTTAGGATCCTGCAATTGTGCAGTCCCAAAATCTTATTTGGCTACCAGGCTATCTGTTATTTCCAGCGCTGGGAAAATTTTCTCAGCCTCTTAACCCTGTCCATTACTGAGAAGTTGCCAGGTACCTTTGATGTAGATTTGTCAACATTCCTTTCAATTTCAGTCAAAATATAACATGTTTATTTTAGACACATTTTCAGAACTTCAGAACTAGTTACCCGTTTTTCCCAATAGTTCCCAAAACAGGAAAATTAAAGCCTGGCATTACACTGTGTAGTTCAAAGCCACACCCATGATATGCTACACACTTCCACTAGGTATCTTCACTTAAAGAACAGCAGTAGAGTAGTCTTTAGCATCACCAAATATACAAAGTACTCTCATTTGGTCTGAGCCAAGCTTAGCAGGGTCCACTAGGCTGGTCTGGACCGATATACAGAGGCTTCCATCGACTAATAATGCCTCACAAGATGTCCTTCTATGGTAATAGGACATATCTGCTATCCTGTCTCAGTACCTAGGTGTGCTGCAAGAACAGGATTGGCAAAGGATGACATACACCACCATAGGTCACATTCCACAGGCTCATTGGCAGCCACATGTCCCAGTCTTGGCACCACCAACACCTAATTTGCAATGCCCTTCTCAAAGAAGTGACCCTTCTTTAGGCTAGAAGGCCGTTCACATCTGGTACTAGGTGTTTCACTCCCCCCTCATTCGGAGACTCTTTACCGAGATCATAGTTGCGGGGTGTCAGAGTGACACCCCGCAATGACTGCCGTGATGCCCGCCCCCGGGGCGCGCAGCGGCTCAAAATCCTGAGGACGTCATATGACGCCCAGTCAGGATTTTGTAACCACTTTGCCGCCATCCTTTGCATATAGGGCCGGAGGCAAGTGGTTAAATATGTTACTTTATAGTAGAAAAACTGATCCTCAAATTTCCCAGCTAGCCATTTGTTTACATCTTTATGAGCCACTGCTGCAGTTACTTAGCTTGTGCGGCATACTTTAGCATTAGGATAGTGGCTGGGTTTGAATCAGGCTGGCTAAATATGGATATTGGCTGGTATAGCATAGTAGTTGGTAATATAGTATACAGGTTCAAGAGATAGAGGACCAGTTGATGTACCATAAAGAAACAAAGTCATTTTGGCTTTTAGCGGGAAGTGTGACAAGACTGATAAGGGAAAGAATGCCATTGTTGAGCTGCATTTCAACCCCTCTTGGCATTTGGTCCCCTCTTGAGAGGCAAGGGGGTGTTACTATGTATGGATTGACAACAAAGTGGCAGTAACTTGCATCAACAGACAGGGGGGCACCAGGAGTCGTTCTCTGATGGAAGAAGTCCGCCCCAACCTCGAATGTGCACAAACGAACCTGACGGATCATAGGGCGGTGTACATCCCCGGAGCACAGAATCATCTAGCCGATGACCTAAGCAGAAACTTCCTATCCAACAACGAGTGGTCTCTGAGTCGTCAGTCCTTCTCTCTCATAACCCAGACCTGGGGTATTCCGGACACAGACCTGGCAGCAACCATGAGAACAGGAAATGCTGGGAAAACCTTTTGAGGGCTGCTTACCCATTGGCGGAAGGGATAGATTGCCTGCAGCATCCATGGAACTTCCAGTTAGGCTACATATTCCCTCCAACTCCTCTGATAGCGAGGTTCTGTTCAGACTCAAAACATCAACAGTGTTAGCAGTGATTCCCTTCTGGCTGAGGAGGCCATGATTCACAACACTCATGCAAATGAACACAGAGAATCCACTACCTCTTTCAGTAACACCAGATTTACTCTTCCAGGGCCAATTTCTTCACCCATCACTGGAGAAACTACATTTGATGGCATGGAGGCTGAAAGGTCTAGGTTCCTAGACCAGGGTTGTTCTCAAAGAGTGGTAGAAACTCTACTCCAATCAGAAAGACCACTACCAACAACACCTACAAGAGAATCTGGGAAAAATTCATCTCATTTTCACAACAACAATGTTGGGACACATCATCACTAGAGGTGGCACAAGTCCTCGAGTTCCTCCAGCCTGGTCTGGAAAAAGGCCTAAGCTCAAATACCTTAAAAGTTTAGGTCTCAGCACTATCGGCCATGACAGGAGTAAAGTGGGCCCAAGACCCTCTCATCTCACAGTTTCAACAAGCCTGCCTAAAAATAAGACCTCCTAGAAAACCTACTTTCCCGGCATGGGATCTATCATTTGTATTGGAAGCACTATTTAACAAACATTTCTTCCCTATCGGAGCCATTTCCTCTTGGGATTTAACGCTTAAGGTCACATTCCTCATTGCCATAACCTCAACAAAGAGGGTTTCAGAGATGCAAGCACTACTAGCAAAGGAAACGTATTTAGTCTTCTATCCAGAGTGGTCCTAAGACCTTTGGACCGATTCATTCCAAAAGTCGCCTCTTCCTTTCATTTTAACCAAGAGATAAGTCTCCCAGCACTTCTTACAGTTCAAGGTGATCTGCATCCACTGGATGTAAAAGGTAACATCTCGGCATACCTTACAGCAACTAGTACTAGTTCTAGTCATGCCTGACAGCTTCAAAAGGGGATAGGCGGCCTCCTCTCAAACCATCGCCTCATGGTTGGTGAAGATCATCAAAAAAAACTATTCCCTACAGCAGATACAAATACCTGAGGGCCAAAAAGCTCACTCCACTAGGGCAGTGGCAACTTCATGGGCAGCGTACTGCAGAGTGTCCACGGAGACAATACGCAAAGCCGCAACTTGGTCTTCCAAAAACACCTTTATGTAGATTCCGCACAGATGTTGACTGTGGATTTCGGGAGGTCAATCATTCAAGCCAATGCCTCAATTGCTTGTTAAATAAACTTAATTTCTTCTTGAACCCACCCATTGGGCGAGTTATTTCCCAAATGAATGATGTCATGATGCGACAGGAAAGTGGAAAATTGTATACTCACCTTTCTGTAATTTTCCTTTCTTGTTGCATCTTCATGGCAGCATACAGATGTCCACCCTTCTAAGGTGATGGGTACAGAGAATGCTGAGGTGGGTCCTCTCTTACAATTTATAGCTATTCAGTCCTATCAGGTTGTGAGGGGTGGAGTCACAACCCAAATGTATGCTGCCATGAAGATTTGACAGGAAAGGAAAATTAGGAAAGGTGAGTATACAATTTTCCGTTTTCTGAACAGGCGCCTGAATGCACTTTAACCACTTCAACACCGCCCGCTGTCATATGACGCCTACAAGGTGGATCTACCATCCTGGGTGGGCGTCATATGACGTCCTCGGGTTCCCGGCCGCCTGGGGGGCGCGCGCGCGCGCGCGCGGCATCGCTCGGGACCCGGTGCGAGTGCCCGGCGGCCGCGATGTCCGCCGGGCACCCGCGATTGCCCGTTAAAACAACGGGACCGGGTGGGACCGTGGAGCTGTGTGTGTAAACACACAGCTCCACGGTCCTGTCAGCGGGGAGGAGACCGATCATGTGATCCCAGTACAGAGGAACACATGATCGGTCTTCTCCCCTTCCCCCCACAGTTAGAATCACTTCTATTAGGGAACACATTAACCCCTACAGCGCCCCTAGTGTTAACCCCTTCCCTGCCAGTCACATTTACACAGTAATCAATGCAATTTTATAGCAACGATCGCTGTGTAAATGTGAATGGTTCCAAAAATGTGTCAAAAGTGTCCGATATGTCCGCCGCAATGTCGCAGTCACGAAAAAAAATCGCAGATCGCCGCCATTACTAGTAAAAAAAATAAATAAAAAAATTCAATAAATCTATCCCCTATTTTGTAGACGCTATAACTTTTGCGCAAACCGATCAATATACGCTTATTGCGATTTTTTTTACCAAAAATATGTAGAAGAATATGTATCGGCCTAAACTGAGGAAAAAAATCTTTTTTTTTTAAAAAATGGGATATTTATTATAGCAAAAAGTAAAAAATATTGTGTTTTTTTTCCAAATTGTGGCTCTTCTTTTGTTTATAGCGCAAAAAATAAAAAACGCAGAGGTGATCAAATACCACCAAAAGAAAGCTCTATTTGTGGGAAAAAAAGGACGTCAATTTTGTTTGGGTGTAACGTCGCACGACTGCGCAATTGTTAGTTAAAGCGACGCAGTGCCGAATCGCAAAAAGTGCTCTGGTAAGGAAGGGTAAAAAATGGCCCGGTGCTGAAGCGGTTAAACATCATCAGGGGAATTTAAAAATAGCATCTTTTTTAGAAGTTTGGAGTGGTGCATTTTTAGGCAAACTTCTTGTTTTGGTTCATTTCACATAAATTTACACTTTAGCAAATCAAAAAAAAAAAATGAAAATGTTTTTTATTCTGAAGGGCCTGAGATGTGACAAGTGAAGTGTAATGAGGTAACCTTGTGTTCAACCATGGCCCAGAAAAGCTGTATTTGTTTAGATTACCGTACACATAATCGGATGTTATTGTTCACTTCACCTCCCGTCACACTTTAGCAAAGCAGGCCTTAGGGACTTAGCACAAAGTTTCCTTATTTTTTCTTACCTGAAACGAGTAAGATTTCAGCGTTTACCAGTTTAAAGTAATCAAAATAATGAAATATACTGTATTTTAATAGGTAAATGCACTTTGAAAATCCCTTTTAGCCTTATCCTTTTTCGTTACAGTACTGTACTAAATAACATCTTGACAATTGACAACTATATCTGATAGCATTGGTTGTCTACATTCATTTGTGGTATGATTGATGGGACTTTGATTTGATATTTTAATATGTGACTTGTGTAGCCTGGCTGCCGGCTTTTTACCCTAGGTTCACACCTATGCAATTTTTTTAGTGCGGTTTGCAGTTTGCAGAAATGCACTACAGTCCATTTAACATGGTTTCCTATGGTACAAGTTCACATCTATGCATTTTGCGGCTGATCCATTTTTGGAAAGGGTCGGGGACTTTTTTCGCTTTAACACATTTTGCGTGTAATAAACTTCAATGGAACTGCACTAGAAACGCAAGTGTTGTGTTTGTGATGGGGATTTTGATGTGTTTCGTGGTTTTTATTTTAACACTGTATATAGCTGGTTGCTAAGCAGGGGGCCGGGAAGCTGCCCGCCATGTCCGTAACAACCGATGAGTCATCAGCTGTCAAAGGTGTTACCCGCTGACAGCTGAATGTAAAAAAAAGAAAAAAATTACAGGCAAAAAAAAAAAGAATCGCCAAAAAACGGCGTGGGGTTCCCCCCCAGGTCTATACCAGGTGCTTCGGGTCCAGTATGGATTCGGGTGGGACCATCCCCCCACCCCTGCTAAATTATTTTTTTTTTAAATGGAGTGGGGTTCCCCCAAAATCCATACCAGACCCTTATCCAAGTATGCCGCCCAGCAAGTCAGGAAAGGGAGGGGAAGAGCAAACGCCCCTCCCTCCTAAACCATGCCAGGCTGCATGCCCCCAACATCCCTTTCCTGACCTTTCGGGCGACATGCTCGGATAGGGGTCTGTTATGGATTTGGGGGGCATGCCATTTTTTTCCTTATTTTGGGGGGTCCCCTCCGAATCCATACTAGACCTAAATGGCCTAGGGGCTTGGGACCCCACGACATTTTTTTCGTGATTTGTTTTTGCCGGCAATTTTTTTTTTTTTTTACATTAAGCTGACAGCTGATGACTTATCGGTTATTAAGGATGCTATGGCCAGCTTCCCAGCCCCCTCCTTAGCAAACAGTTATATACAGTATGTTGACAGTGTGTTTAAAGAATAAAAAAAAATGTAAAATGCATAAAGACCGCATGCAAAAACACATAAATAAACAAGGATTTAAAAATGCAAATGCACTGCAAAACATGCCTGAAAAATGCATCAAGCACAGCTGCATAGATGTAAACCTAGACTTAAGCCATGCAGCAGAACATTTCCCCTGGCTGCACATTGTTACTCCTTCCCTGCAAAGACTAACGGAGCACAGGGAGAGGAGAGGAGCAAGGAAATTTGGCTGCAGTTGCAACCTGGGAATAGAGCCTGCCCCTAGCAACAGTGGACAGAGAAAAACTTCCACTGGATGCCAGCTGGACATGTTGCCCCATTCAGTGGAATACTAAGCAGAGTGGAAGAACGTCATCAGCACACTGTGGATCTTCAATATGGGTTCAAAGCTTTATTCAGCAATCACATTGTTACAGCAAGAGCAAAGTGATCTAGTGTGTGCAGGTGATGTTCTTCCGCTTTGACTATATTCAGCTCCAGCCAATGGTCGCTACAGCACCTGCTTACATACACATAATTTTTTAGAACGTGTGCATTGGGATCTCTTGACTAAGCAAAGTGTGTGCAGGGGCTGCTGGACAATGTAGCTCCCCTGGTTGGTCTAGTCGGGGGGCTGTGAAGGGTTGTGTATACTCCAGGAGTGCCCAGATGTAAGGAACTAATTAGCCAGTGCTGTGGGGGCTGCAGTAAGGAGTCTGTGGTTGGGGACAGGCTGCCCACAGACCACGTGCTACTGAGAGTAGGACTACTCTGCTCCCACCAGAGATGTGCCTTGGAGAGGTATACCTAGCTGATGAGAGTCCATGCTGAGTTGCTATATTGTGTTTCAGAGTTCTGCTGTGAACTGCTTGCAGACTAAACTATGTCCCAGAGAGCTGCTGTTTTGCAGAAACTGCAACTATTTCAGACCCTTCTTGGAGAGAACAGAACGGTGTTGCTATAGGATGCTAGCTTAAGAGGGCAGCTTGTGAGAAGGGTAGGTCCTTTTGCCTGCCGTTTGAGGGTTCATCTGAGACCCAGGGACCAACTTCCTTGGTCAAATACAGTCTTTGTTTGCCTGTCTAGATAGACTATGTTGCTCCTCTAAGATTACCTTGAACCCTTTAATTTAGGAACACCTCCTTCCTCATTTTGGGATGACAACATACACTGTAATAGAGCACTCAAAGGGCCCCAGTGCTGGAGTAAGTTAAGTACTACTACTAGTAGGGTAATGAGGGACTGTGCAACCATTGTAAAGCCATTTGTTAATTGGGCTGTTTATATAACAGTTATATACATATTGATAGCCATATTGTTTGTGTGATGTGTTATATTCGCTGTATTGTATTATGTGTATTGGCTATTTTGTACATTTACTTTCACAGAGGGCTTTTACCTGTTAATAAAGCCCACTTTACACTACAAGCATAGCTCCCAACTGTCCCTGATTTCGATTGATTGTCCCTGTCCCTCTGTCCTCCTCCTTTGTCCCTCATTTTGGTCTGATCTATATATTTGTCTTTTTATCTTTCAAAAAGTGTTTCACAGTGCTAAACCTTTCATCCAATTTCTAAATTGCTACATCTGTAAATTTCAAAAGCCAGTATAAAGAAACAGTAGTGGTAAAAAAAAAAAAAGCACTTTTGGGTTTATCTAATCTTTTTTTGTATAATTTGCCTTTTAAAGGGGTGTGACAGAGGGTGTGTCCTATGGCTAAATTATTTTGCTAATTGGTGTCCCTCGTTCCCATCTCAAAAAGTTGTGTGAGTTCTCGGTCAGTTCTGGTTGGTTCTTCGCTGGAGTAGGACAGAGGGGCTCAATCAACACAGCAGCTCTTTTGGGGGTAACACTATACTTGGTAAATGATTATGTGGGCAGGTGGGCTCGAGTGTATGAGCGCAGAACAACATTTTTCTTCTAGGGGACCATCATTATCATAAAACCTTACAAAATTGTAGGCTGGATTTTATGTGATTTCCCTAATTTTTTCACCTATAAAGCCCCATACACACGGTCGGACTTTTTCATGGATTCTGTCCGATCGGACAATGTTGTTGAAAAATCAGACCGTGTGTAGGCACCATCGGACAGTGTACGTCGGATTGTCCGACGGACAAAGTCTTATCTCCTGCTGGAAAGATTTGCCGACAACACGGTCCGATCACACCAAATCCGATCGTGTGTACGGTTGTCCGACCGGACAAAGTGCTACGCATGCTCAGATCACATTACAAGACCAAAGCTATTGGCTACTAGCCTCTACGTAGTCCCGTCGTAGGCAACAAACGTCACCACGTTCAGAATGATCGGATTTTCCGACAACTTTGTCCGACCGTGTGTACGCAAAACCAACATCAGACAAAGTATGACGGACAGGATCCGACCGACCTGGTCCGCGGATTGTCCGACCGTGTGTATGGGGCTTTAGACATAAAGGTATGGTATGCAACTAGGTTGACACTGCTGCGGGTTTAAAATTGTGCAGAACATTCAGCTGAACTCACGTGGTTTCAAACCGGCAAACTGGCAATGTAGTCTGACTTCGGGGCGGTTTGACAGACATCTGTGCACAGATGTCTATTCAAATTGCCCCCGAAGTTGCCAAAAGTAGTGCAGGAACTACTTTTGGGAATCTGTGCAGCGCCGCAAAGTCTGGACTTTGACTTTGGATTTGGACGGTGCCATTTTCGGCAATAGATGCCAAATCGGCCAGATGTGAACTTGGGCAAAAGGCACAGTAATTGAAAGTAATCTCTATCATAGATCTAATCCTGACTTATACCTATATTTGAATGTAGCAGTGTATGAACTGTTCTCTTTATTTGAGCCCCTGTATGTCCAAACTGCAAGAATTTTACATTTTTTTTTTAAAATAACAATCATGTCATACATACCTGCTCTGTGGTAATGGTTTTGCACAGAGCAGCCCAGATCCTCCCCTTCTTCGGTCCCCCACCTGTGCTCCTGCCTCCTCCTCTCTGCTGAATGCCCACCATAGCAAGCCGCTTGCTTTAGGGGCACTTATGCAAACTCACTCCCAAGCTGCCTCTGAGTGTCCATATGCACACAGAGCACAGGTCGGCCCCACCCCCTGCTTCCTCCTCACTGGCTGTGATTGACAGCTACCGCTGTTTTCTCTGAGCCTATGAGGAGGGAAAGAGTGAAGTGAGATGCTGCTCTCATGCACAGAGCCAGATTCAGATCAGGCTCATGTAAGTATAAGGGGGATGGGGGGCTGGGGGAGTAGCTGTACTCTGCTGAGAATACATTAAAGTGTTACTAAACCCAAAACAGTAAGAATCTGTCTGTATATGAAGCATAGCATGCTTGTTATACTCTCTGTGGAATGTAAGGGGTTAATCATCTGCATTGTTTAAAAAGGCTGTTTTTATCCTGTATGCACAGATCCTCCCTCTCCTGCACTGTCTATCTTGGGAAAGCCAGCTAGAAAAGACAGAGTAGCCAACCTGCACATGCTCAGTTGTGTCTTGTATGCTGGAGAGAATAATTATTTGTTGATCAGAGCTAGCCATGATATTGACATCACACATGTGGGCGTGTATACAGGCTGAAGTGGAAATCTCCTCCTACCTGAACTGTCAGCACTGGAGAAACTGTGCAGTTAATCACTGACCGTGGTATACAGATCAGCCAAAAAGGTATATAGTGGCAATATTTTAATGTAAAAAGAAGATTTATAAGCTGTGGGCACTGTGAGAGGGCAGATGAACTATTTTCATATTACTGGGTTTAGTAACACTTTAAGTTAAAAAAAAAAAACCTCAGCATTTAGAACTACTTTAAAGTAACATAAACCCTAAATTCAATGGCAATTAATTTGCTAAAGCACTGTGAATCATTGACATTTTTTCAAAATATACTTATCCTGATTTCGTACAGCCTCCTTGTAGCCCCTTCCTAACTCGCCACAGTGGATCAAGTCCATGAAATGTATAATGAAACAGTCACTTGTAGTCTCCATTGGTTGATTATGTAACAGGGTGAAAACCTAGGAGCACATAGCAAGTGCCTGCTGTAATACTTTCATGGCAACATCACCATGTATTGTTTTAATTAAAGTTGCTTTGAAATTTTTGAGATTTGAAAATATTAAAACTGAATTTTGATGTTAAATGTTAAAGCGGAATTATACTTTGCATTTTTTTTTTAAATAGTTCCCCATGCGTTGTTAGCCATAATGTGTTAGTATTAGCACATTGTGGCAGACATACCTAGCAAAAAATCTCCTCTAGCAATGCGCTGTCAGCAATACCGCTAGTCACAGGTGCTTCCACTTTCTCCCAGGCTTCCTTTCCAGGTTAGGTCTGTTCAGCTACTTAAATGGCCAGGCTGCAATGAGGACATTCCGTGCATGTGTACAGGAGTCACATCATCATGGCACAGAGTGGTGCTGTAAATGTAAACTGAGCTACGTGTACTCTCTTCAGTTTTGATCAATCAACCCCAGCAGTTATACCAATAGGGTCTCTTCTGTCATAAAAACTCTACCTGTCAACTGTTTGTTAGGTTCACTTCCACTTTAAGGGCCGGATCACACTAGAATGCAGTACAGGAAACATATATAGAACACTTAAGATGTCCTCCTCTATGGCCTGATGAAGGAGCACTCATGCTCCGAATGTGCACCGCCTCGCCCTGAATTCCGGAAGCAAGTTGCACCCTGGTCTGCCGCATCCTCAGCCTCCACAAGCACTATTGGTACTGCGGGAATCCACCAGCACATCCGACAGGCTGCCATTGTTACTGAGACAGAGAGACGCCCAGCGGGACTACCCGGGAACTGCAAGGACTTACATGTTTTTACAAGAGCAATCTCATCTATCCCTGTGAGTGCATAACCTTTTACCATTAAAGTGTTTTAAAGCGTAACTCCACTTTTGTTGGGAAAAAAAACATCTATGTGCACTGTAGGGATTTTAACAACTTAGTTTAAGATTCCTACCTTTTGTTATTCTGAAGAAATCACTGTTTGTTCCTCTGTGGCCATGCGCACAGAGTGAGTCTAATGGGAGTGTTTTCATAATTATCAACCAGCTGCTGCAGCTGTAGGGCTCTAATGAGGAAAGCTGCTGGGTCTGCATCCCTTTAGACGTGAAGTCCTATGGGGTGCATCTCACCAAAAATTACATTTTTTGTTGCAGGGCATGCCTGAAACCTGACTTGTATCTTAGTGCAGACTTCTATTATATTTATGTATTTCTGGGGTGTGTTCAGTACACATTCTGAACACCAGTAGCCATATTGAATTGCATTTTACAAAAAATTACAGAGCTGCAGATTGAAAAGTAAAGGTCGTGTTTAATAACATTCAATTACAATATGACTTGTGTCACAATTGTATATGCTATATTATTATTTTTTTATTTGCTATTTTTTTTTTCCCATGAAAGTTGAGTTACCCTTTATCCACTTGCCAACCAGCTGCCGTCATTCTACTGTGGCAGGTTGGCACATTCCCACAAATCGCCGTAGCTGTACGTTGGCTCCTATAAGAGCTAAAGCAGGTGTGCGAGAGCCAGAACGGGGATGTGTGTGTGTAACATCCCCATTCTGTCAGGAGAAGTTTGTAGAATATATATTGGCCTAAACTGCGTTTTTTTTAGTTTTTGGGTTTTTTTTGGGGGGGGGGGGGGGGGGGGTTATTTATTCTAGCAAAAAGTAAAAAATATTGCTTTTTTTTTTTTTTAAATTGTTGCTCTTTTTTTGTTTATAGCACAAAAAATAAAAAACGCAGAGGTGATCAAATACCACCAAAAGAAAGATCTATTAGTGAGAATAAAAGGACGTCAATTTAGTTTGGGTAAAGAGTCGCATGACCGCGCAATTGTCAGATAAAGCGACACAGTGCCGTATCGCAAAAAATGGCCTGGTCATTAAGGGGGAAAATCTTCCAGTCCCTAAGTAGTTAAACTATTACACTTAAAAGCACTGTTCCTTCTCTTCCTAGTGCGAGAAAGGTGCATTACATGCCCATTTCCCACAACGCATTCAAGCACACTGCCCTTGCAATCTGTATGCGGGTGCCAATGTAATGTTAACAGCACCCCAAACTCAAATGCAAATGCAGTTAATTTGTAGGCATCAAACTGCATGATACTGCAGTACCAAGCGATTTGGTGTGCCACATTTTAAACAGTTTTCCATATTTTGGTGCAATTTGCAGCCTATTCAAATGAATAGGCTGCAATATCATAGCACATGGGACTGTGCAGGAAAAGCTTATATGAAATTATAGTGATCAGCTTTAATTCTGCTTTAAACTGCAATGCAAAAGTATGATATTTGTTATACATGTTGTTTTCTGCAGAAATTTAGTAAAAGTAATGAATGGGGAAAAAACAACAATAAAAAAACTAGTTTCATACTAAGGCTAATAACACACTGTAGGGACACAACTGATGGATTTTTCAATAAGGGTTAATGGTTATAAAACATCTGCAATACAGAATGAACATAAATGTTGCTGCCTGATAAATGAAATTGACAGAAGGTCAGGCCTGAAACAGGCATTCTCTACATGGATCCATATACATTAGCCACAGGGGAGCAGTAAAATAAAACTACATGTGATATGGTCATATTAAATAGCTTTTGGATATTTATCGTCAAGGCTGCTTAATGCAGCCATTGATTGACAGGAATAGCTAATGAATAGCCTGCAAGAAAAAGGAATGTATTTTAGTTAAGACTGTCACGTCTGTAACAAAAAGGTTCAGAGCTCAACATACAAGCACCATTTAAAAAATGTGTCAGTTATTTCAATCATTTGTCTGTATATCACATAACATATTTAAAGTGGATGTAAACCCGATTCATGAAATTTGAGCTGGGCACATACAGTATCTCACAAAAGTGAGTACACCTCTCACATTTTTGTGAATATTTTATTCTATCTTTTTATGTGACAACCCTGAAGAAATGACACTTTGCTACAATGTAAAGTAGTGAGTGTGCAGCTTGTATAACAGTGTAAATTTGCTGTCCCCTCAAAATAACTCAACACACAGCCATTAATGTCTAAACCACTGGCAACAAAAGTGAGTACACCCCTAAGTGAAAATGTACAAATTGGGCCCAATTATCAATTTTACCTCCCCGGTGTCATGTGACTCAGTGTTACAAGGTCTCAGGTGCGAATGGGGAGCAGGGGTGTTAAATTTGGTGTTATCACACTCTTTCATACTGGTCACTGGAAGTTTAACATGGCACCTCATGGTAAAGAACTCTCTGAGGATCTGAAAAAAAAGAATTGTTGCTCTACATAAAGATGGCCTATGCTATAAGAAGATTGCCAAGACCCTGAAACTGAGCTGCAGCATGGTGGCCAAGACCATACAGTGGTTTAACAGGACAGGTTCCACTCAGAACAGGCCTTGCCATGGTCGACCAAAGAAGTTGAGTGCACGTGCTGAGCATCATATCCATAGATTGTCTTTGGGAAATAGACATATGAGTGCTGCCAGCATTGCTGCAGAGGCTGAAGGAGTGGAGGGGTCAGCCTGTCAGTGCTCAGACCATACGACACACACTGCATCAAATTGGTCTTCATGGCTGTTGTCCCAGAAGGAAGCCTCTTATAAAAATGATGCACAAGAAAGCCCACAAACAGTTTGCTGAAGATCGGCCTGAAGTAGAGCATGGTCCCCTCCATTCAGAGACTGGGCCACAGGGCATTATTCCAACATGATAACGACCCCAACACACACCTCCAAGATGATAACTGCCTTGCTAAAGAAGCTGAGGGTAAAGGTGATGGATTGGCCAAGCTTGTCTCTGGACCTAAACCCTATTGAGCATCTGTGGGGCATCCTCAGATGGAAGGTGGAGGAGCACAAAGTCTCTAACATCAACCAGCTCCATAATGTCATCATGGAGGAGTGGAAGAGGACTCCAGTGGCAACCTGTGAAGCTCTGGTGAACTCCTTGCCCAAGAGGGTTAAGGCAGTTCTGGAAAATAATGGTGGCCACACAAAATATTGACATTTTGGGCGCAATTTGTGCATTTTTACTTAGGGGTGTACTCAGGGCCTTCTTTAATATTGATTGGATCCTGGGCAAAAAATTTCTTGGGCTCCCCCCCATTCAATTTCCCTCTCCACCTGCTCTGAGACATACAATAAATAGCAACTAGGCTTAAAATCAGTTTACTGTATCAAATCATGCAGCAATTGCGATTGTTGGCCAGCAGTGACAGCATATCATTACTGCTTACTGACTGGTTGCTAGAGGTTACAGCATACATTACGGCTCACTGATTAGTTGCTAGAGGTTACAGAAAATTATTGCTGCTTGTTAATTGGTTGCTAGAGATTACTGTATAGTATTACTGCTCACTGATTGGTTGCTAGAGGTTACAGCACATCATCTCCTCACTGCAGGGGGGCATGATCTACATTTGAATGCCGCCTTTATTTACATATCAATACCAACGGCCGCAGATATTTACTTATGAATGCCGCCACTATTTACATATGAATGCCGGTTATTTACATGTAAACACAGGGTCTGCCGGTGAGTCATCTGTACACAACAATAAGGCAGAGCTGGGCAGCATTAGTACCAGCACTTCACAGTGAGATATTGGGACACAGCACAGGACTAAAACTTCAAAGGACAAGGGAATTTAAACTTGGATAGTTGGCACGTATGAGGCAGCTGATTTGGGCCCCACAACAATGATAGGGCCCAGGGCAGCTGCCCCTTTTGCCCTGCCTTAAAGAAGGCCCTGGGTGTACTCACTTTTGTTGTCAGTGGTTTAGACATTAATGGCTGTATGTTGAGTTATTTTGAGGGGACAGCAAATTTACACTGTTATACAAGCTGTACACTCATTACTTTACATTGTAGCAAAGTGTAATTTAGTCACATAAAAAGATATAAAAAAATATTTACAAAAATGTGAGGAGTGTACTCACTTTTGTCATATACTGTATACCTATAGTGTTTTCTTATCTCTCTTCAAAGCACTATGTCCCGCAGCTTTCACCTGCTCCGTTCTTCTGTTATCAGCCTGATATGTCCTGACAAGTTCTCTGTCACATAATAAAAGCAGCTGGAGTTTTGTGCTGTGGAGGATTAGCAGCGTGCTGAACTATACAACGAACGGAGCTGAAAGCCTCTACCTATGAGGAGATGGGGTGTGTGTCTTTCCTCCAATCAGCTGTCTTAGCTATATGCCCAGGCTTCACTTCAGTCTTAACCAGGAAGAGAAAATCTCTTAACACGATCTGAACTTTCTAAAGAATATATAAAGATAATGACATCAGAAATATATGTAAAACGTATGTAGGGAGATTTGTTTCATCTCTGTGTATCATCTTAGGCTGGTCACTTCACTGGGTATATGTGAGGGTTTCCATCCACTTTAAGGAGGCAGACCAGCAACAATATGCAGAATTTCTTACAAGTGCTTAGTGCCCAACGGTGCTTTGAAACTGTTTTAGCCTACTAGTGTTGAATAGTATCCCAGGGTGCAGAACTGTAAGGAGGCAAGACCTTTCCCATCAAATAATATGGCACATATATGACTTTACAAGAGATAATAGGTGAAGAAGATGTGTTTATCAGAGTATGTGGTAACAATCCACCTAAGGTGGACACTATGTACAAGACGCTTGAATGTTGTCCTGTGCGTGTGTAGATTTCCTCTAGTGTCCTCCCACACTCCAAAGACATACTGGCAGGTCAATTGGCTCTTGTCTAAATTTGCTGTGTGTGTATGCATGTAAGATAGGAACCTTAAATCCTAAGCTCCTTGAGGAGAGGGGCTGATATATATATATATATATATATATATATATATATATATATATATATATATATATATATATATATATACAGTATGTAAAACAGTGCATAAAATTGTCAGCTCTATACAGTATACATGTCTGTAATAAACAGATAATAAATAATAACCATGGTATTTCAAATATATACATTCTGATTCAGATAACCTTTAACTTTCTGATCAGGCAAGGAGATATCTTTCCCCCAGCATTATTTTTTCCAGCGGGAATTATGGTGGATTTCTGACCTGAATGCTACCATGCCCCCGGGCCTCAATGAGGCTTTCCATTTCAAACCATTCCTCCAGGGCTCCACCTCTGTAGGTTTTGAAATGTATATATTACTCTATATTGTGGTTCCTATGTCTAGGATATGTACATGTGTTTCTCAGTATAACTCTAACATTGGTTTAATTTAGATTTACCATTACTTTGTATAATATTATCTCCCTTTCCTTCCCTTGCACATTTCTGATGTATAATTGTCATTTTTTGCTATCTCCTTTTGTTTCTGTTCAACTTCCAACAGACATGATGTATTTAACTTGCCTTACACATGTATCATTTTTGTATTATTATATCTGTTGCAAGTCCCTCTCAGTGTGCCTCCCTGCATTTACCTAGTTTGCCGTTGCGGCCTACTGCGCAATGCACAATACATTCCACAGCCACGATGTGTTCCGCACATTGTGTGTGATGGGTATCAGCTTTCTGATAGAACATATTCATCAGATTTTGACCAGACTGCACATGCGCAGCGGGAGAATGCACCAAACAGCAGATGACAATTTAAAAGGTTTATGAACAGCAGATTGAAAGGAATTATACACCTTGACGACCACCCTTTTTATGCAGGCAGGCCACCGGGACCCTCGGGACCCTCGGATCCGTGAGACACCACATGAGACATGGGGAAACAGGCTTAAGTGTGTTCATAAGATGTCTAATTTTAATGAGGAAGACAATGGCTTATATACAAGTAAAAATATGTGCCTAAGGGTTATACAAACTTACACTCAGTACTTTCTTATGAAGAGTTAGACTGCTAACTAGATAACAAGAAATAGCTGATGACTTGCTGACACAGGATGTTACACCAAGAATCGGCTTAATCACAGTATCTCATAGGGTGTGGTTCTATGCAAACTGCTAGTCAAGTTGACCATGGCGAAACTCACACACACAAAAGTTCTTTTCTACTTTATGTAAAATGGAGGGGAATCCAAAATGGATATATTCTCTTACAATACCCTCTTAAATAATGAACATAACTCACTTAAAACACCAGTCAGAGGAATGACTTCTTTTTTTTTTTTTTTTTTTTAAATTTATACTTTATTAACACCAATTACGGGCAAACATAAAAGTCAACAGAAATCGAAGCATTACAGAATATGCATTGTATTATTATACAGTCCATTTCTTAGTCTCTACCATCTACTTATTCATTCTATGTCTATTTATTCAGATTTCTTTCAAGCGTATCTGGAGAGTTTTCATATAATCTAACTTCTTATATTCTCTCCTGTTTTCCCTTCTTATCTGTTCCCTCAATACTACCCGTCTCCCTTTTCCTTTTTTCCAATAGTTTCCTAAATAATAAGACTAAATAAAACTAAATAATAAAATAAAAAGGAGAAAAAAAAAAAAAAAAAAAAGAGGAATGACTTCTACCCATTGTTGGAAAAGTAATGATGTTGCTTACATATAAACTTGATATGTTGGTTAAAACAATGGGAGGAGTTCCATTTAGGAAAAGGGTGATATTTAAAAGTACAGCCATAAGGGGAATGTGGGCTGTACTAGGATGCAGTTTACTACATATCCAACATTTCTCATACCCTGACTTCTGGGCATAATTATATTTGAATTTCAGTAACAACATTTTGTCTGTAAAACTATCGGTTTTAACTCTTTCATTATCTGATTGTGTATCTTTCTTGTGTCTGGTATGTGTATTATCGATGGTGTTATTGGGTGACCCACATATGCCTTTAAGGGCTCCCAAGTCCTCAGGATGATAAATACAATTAGTTATGATCCATGTAGGTAGGAACACTATCAGAGAGATTAGGAACAGGAGGCTAAATGCCTTCCCGGAAGTCTGTGGTGCAATAAGCGAGGTCATCTTGTTCAGAGACTTTTTCACCTGCTTCACTGTCTTTTCGAGGATTTATTTCACCTCCTTTATCCTTACTTGCTTCTTAGGTGTTTGGTTCACCTTCTTCACACGACTGGCATGAATCCAGGACTGTTGCCCCTTGGTAAGGATTGCGGTACGTGTGACTGCGATCACAGTGGTCGGGGGTAGGAACGGGTACTCTTGCTTCTTAGTACAATTCAGCTGTTGGACCACCACTATGTCTGCTACCTGGAAAGGGTGTGTAGGTTCCTGTAAAGAGAAAGGAGATGTGTGAGCAACATTTCTTTCAACTCTGTATAGAGCTTCAATGAGTTTCCTATTATACTCTCCATGTATTACTTCTAGGTCCCCTCTTTCTAACATAAGTGGTTGTCTGGCCCACGGGGTGGGAAATGGCCTACCCATAAGGACCTCAAATGGAGAGTATTCTGTTTTCTTAGAGGGGGTCATTCTTATTTCGACCAAGACTGCTGGTGGGACTTTCTGCCATTTATTATATGTGCCTCCTGTGGCTTTTCTTATTTTAAATGGTTCTGTTCATTCTCTCAACAATACCTGAACTCTGTGGGTGGTAAGGTATATGAAATTTCCAATCAACTTTAAGTGCTTTCACTAAATCTTGGCACACTTTTGAAATAAAGGCAGGACCATTGTCAGAATTCATTTGGAGCGGGCATCCCAATCTAGGGATAATTTCCTGCATGAGGATTTTTAGAACGGTTTGTGCATCTTCTTTTGTGGTTACAATTGCTTCTGTCCATCTTGAGAACATGTCCACTATCACAAGTAAATATTCCTGTCTTTTACCTAACTTAGGCATATGGGTCAATCTGTAAATGTATAAAAGGTGTGGATGGATATGTAAGGTATTCCTGTTTTGCCTTGGGTTTTCTTGGGTTGTTTCGGATGCATGTGATGCATCTGGCAACATATGATTTGACCAAAGAGGGAAGACCGGGGATAAAGAAATTATTGTCCAATAATTCACATGTGCCCTGCCAGCCTCTGTGCCCTACCCCATGATACTGAGAAATAAATAAAGGTGCACTAGCTACAGGTATGCATGGTCTCCCCTCTTGACAGACAAGTCCAGTTTTGGGGCTTTTCTGCACTCCTGCAATATTCCATTGTTTAATATCTGTGTCTGTAGCATATGTCTGAAGATCTGACAAGGTTTGGTCTAACAGGGGCATTTCAGGTGCAAGTGATGGCATTTGTATGGTAGCTTCTTGTTTAGAAGCTGCTTTCCTTTAAAAAATCATCTTGGTTTGTGGTATGTGCCTTGCAGTGGAGGATAGCTATAGAATGAGGCAATTTAATCACTTCCAAAAGGCTGGACACTAATGTTGAATGTAAAATTGATTTGCCATCTGCTGCTATGTACCCTCTTCTTAACCAGATAATACCAAAATCGTGGGCGACACCGAATGCGTATTTAGAATCCTTATAAATGTTCACATCTTGTCCTTCAAAGAGCTGGCATGCCCTTGTAAGGGCAATCAGTTCTGCAGCCTGTGCTAATTGAAATGGGACTGGGTTTCCCCTCGGGCACTACCTCACGCAACTGGACTACAGCATATTCTGCATGATATGTGTTGTCATTTGGTCTAGAACAAGAATCATCAACAAAGACATTTTGTGCCCCAGTGATTGCAGTGGAAGACATATCAGCACATGGAGATGTGTCCTTGTGGATTATTTCAATGCACTCATGTTGAGGAACTACCTCATCCTCTTTTCCTTTTAACCTAGTAACGCATTTAGGATCGGGGCTGGGCCTGAAGTGGGTGAAGCATATTGTATTTCGAGATTTGGATTTGAGAGGAGAATAACCTTGTAACCACTAAATCTTTGGGCTGACATATGTTGGGTATGAATATTTTTCAACAAAATGGATACATTATGAATAGTATGTAAGGTGGTTGGATGTCCTAGAGTAAAAGAAGTAGCCATTTCTACTACCATAGCACAGGATGCCAAAGTTATGAGACATGCTGGCATGCCCTGTACCGCCATTGGCAATACTCTTGAAAAAAATGCAATAGGCAGAGTTTTCCTCCTTGTTCCTGCGCCAGGACTCCCGCCATTGTTTTACAATTGTCCCTGGCAAACAAGTGAAACATCATGCCATAACTGGGCAATCCGAGGCCAGGGGCCATTACCATTGCTGTCTTAAGGGACACAAATGCATCACACATTTCATCTGTCCATTTTACACAATCTGGCATATCTGAGTCCGGTATCCATTGGCTGCAGTAACCAATCATACCAAGAAAAGATAGCATATCTTTCTTTGTCAGTGGGCGGAGCAGACCCACGAGAGCCACAGCTCTCTTGTGACTGACTCTTCTTTCTCCTTGTGTGAGGGTAAAACCAAGGTATTCAACAATCTCTTGACACCATTGCAATTTCTAGAGACTTTGTGACCATTTTCTGCTAACCAGTACAATAAATCTTTACCATCTTCTCTGCTGGCAACCTGGCTCGGACTGCATAACAACAAATCATCAACATACTGTAATAGGACTGAACCATGGAGGGGAGTCCCGGACCGTAGGGTTGCCTGGAGTACAACTGAATAGACTACAGGGGAGTCTACATACCCTTGGGGCATTCTGCACCAGGTCATCTGGCGATTTCTAAAACAAAATGCAAGAATAGGCTGTGTCTCCTCGTCCACCGGGATGCTAAAAAATGCATTTGCTAAATTAATTACTGTGAAATACTCTGCATCGGATGATATGGAAGTCAGGAGTGATGGAACATCAGGTACTATAGGTGCTATGGGCACTACAAGATTATTTATGGCCCTAAGGTATTGAACAAACCTATAACTGCCATCCGGCTTTTTGACTGAATTTATAGGAGTGTTGTAAGGTGAAATTGTTTCCTTTAAAATTCCATGTTTAAGGAAATGTTCCACCATGGGAGCAATTCCCTCCTCCATTTCTTTTGAAAAAGGGTATTGTTTGTTATATATGGGTTCTGCCAAGGTTTGAGGGTGGATGTATGGGGTACAGAAGAGGAGACCCACATCCAAAGACCCATCTGACAGGCATTTTGTAAATCTATTGGGAATTCTTCTGTTGGTACTTCATTACTTAGGGCCAAAATGGGCATGATAGGTACCTTTTTTGAATAGACAGTAAGACCGCCACTTGGGGACATTATTATCTTCATACCCAATTTTCCCAGCAAGTCCCTACCTAAGAGATTCACTGGACAATTTGGTATAATCCTAAAGCTGTGATGGATTTCATATCCCACTGAGGGTCTCCTGAAAACCATGGGAAAGCCTTCATGTCACCAAGACATAAACCTTTCACAATATCCATATGAAATGCATCATTATCTCCATCTCGGGGGAAGGGATCACTACGATGTGTAATTTGTCTACCCTGCTAAATTTGACACCCAAGGATTTATAAATTCATAATCAGTACCACAAACCCTAGCAACATAATCCTTACAAGTTTCCCCGGGGTTAGGGGGAGGCGGAGTCTCTTATATGTTCTTGACCTATATTACAGTGATCAAGAGGCTGTCTTACCTTACAGCTTCTTCCACACAAAAAATTATCTTATACTGCTATGCGACAGAAAGACAAAGCAAAAAGGTTTGGGTCACAGTGGTGGTTACCTCATAAACTCTTTCTCTCCTTCCCCAAAGGAGCTACACTACTGTTTTGTCTAATGTTAATAAATCCTCTTTCTAGGACTCAGGTCTCCCAAAGACCGTTCACACTTTCAGGCGTGATCCCTCTCCTTTCTATATAAATTTTAAGGGGCTAAAGCTTTATCAGAGCCGAGTCAAGACAATTTGTCAAATAAGATAATAGTTTACTAACCACGGATGATTACTTTATCCCAATCGAGCCCCCATTTGAAAGGAATTATACACCTTGACGACCACCCTGGTTATGCAGGCAGACCACTGGGACCCTCGGATCCATGAGACACCACATGAGACATGAGAAACAGGCTTGAGTGTGTTCATAAGATGTCTAATTTTAATGAGGAAGACAATGGCTTATATACAAGTAAAAATATGTGCCTAAGGGTTATACAAACTTACACTCAGTACTTTCTTATCAAGAATTAGACTGCTGACAAGATAATAAGAAATAGCTGATGACATGCTGACACAGGATGTTACACCAAGAATTGGCTTAACCACAGTGTCTCATAGAGTGTGGTTCTATGCAAACTGCTAGTCAAGCTGACCATGGCAAAACTCGCACAAAAGTTATTTTCTACTTTATGTAAGATGGAGGGGGAATCCAAAATCGATACATTCTCTTACACAGATGACATTTTAAGAGGATTATGAATGATTGCAATAGAGAACATGACATGACAATTAAAGAATCTGATGCTTCCACCCTGATTGACATGTGTCCTGTGTGTGCCAACCGTACCACCCTGCCTGCCATGTGTCCTGTGTGTGCCAACCTCACCACCTTGCCTGCCATGTGTCCTGTGTGTGCCAAACTCATCACCCTGTCTGCCATGTGTCCTGTGTGTGCCAACCTCGCCACCCTGCCTGACGTGCCCTGTGTGTGCCAACCTCCCCACCCTGCCTGACGTGTCCTGTGTGTGTCAAACTCATCACCCTGTCTGCCTTGTGTCCTGTGTGTGCCAACCTCACCACCCTGTCTGCCATGTGTCCTGTGTGCAGGGCCGGGACAAGGGGTGGGCAGGAGGGGCGGCTGCCCTGGGCACTGTGGCATCATGTGAGGTGGGGGGGGGCATCACAAGGAGGTTGGGGGAGGGCATTTGTGCTGGAGGGGAAATTTGGGGGAGATTTGTGCAAGGATGGGGAATTTGGGAGAATTTGTGCTGGGACAGGGAGAGGATTTGTGCTCAGATGGGGAAATTTGAGGGGTAGAGGATTTGTACTAGGAGGGGGGAATTGTTTTGGGGGTGGGGGAGTGGATTTGTGCTAGGGGCATATGGGGAATGAGAGGATTTGAGCTGGGGGAGGGGGTTGGTGGAGGGGGGAAAAGATCTGTGCTAGGGGATTTCAGTAGGAGGCAGGTTTTTATTGGGAGGAGGGGGAAATTACGGTTAGGGGTAAGCATGCAGATTAGTGCTTGATTTAGATTTTTTCGGGGGAGGGGGGTATTTTGCTGACACATAATTCTCATATATCTTGGGGGGGGGCACAATTTGGCATTTTTGCCCTGGGCACTAGATGACCTTGTCCCGGCACTGCCTGTGTGTGCCAATCTCACCACCCTGCCTGCCATGTGTCTTGTGTGCCAACCTCACTACCCTGCCTGACATATGTCCTCTGTGTGCTCCCTCTACATGACTGACCCCTCTGTGTGCTCCCCCTACATGTCTACATATTCTGACCACCTCCTGTATCCTGTGCGCATTCTCTGACCACCACCTGTACCATTTCTGCATCCTCTGACCACCACCTGTACCATTTCTGTATCCTCTGACCACCTCCAGTATCCTGTGCGCATCCTCTGAACACCCCCTGTGCCATGTCTGCAGCTTCTAACCACCATCTGTATCCTGTCTGCAGCCTCTAACGATCTCTTGTATCATGTCTGCAACCTCTGACCATCTCTTGTGTTTTATTATGTCTGCAGTCTCTGAGGGGGAGTCTGGAGAGGAATCAAGAGTAAGAGCGCCGCCAGGATGGAGATTACGGGAGGAGTCAGACGTGTGTGGACTGTGGAGAGAAGACTAAAGGATAAAACCAGAGCCTCCAACCTGGAGCCGTCTGACTGAGACCTGCACGGTGCACCCAAAAGGAGGTCAGTGACATCGCCGTCAGGCCAGTATGAGGGGGGTCACTGATATGAGGAGGGAGTAAATACAATAATGTAAGGGGCAGTGATATAAAGGTTTCCCCTTATATCAGTAATTCCCCCCCTTCCCTTAGTGTATTCACTGTGCGAAGGGTGGTTTCTGGTCAGCATTGCCCTTTACATCAATGTTCCCCTTTACATCAGTGTTCGCAGAGATCCCCTTGCACTGTAGGATTAAAAGGGATGGAGGCCCAGAGCTACACAGAGGATATATGGGTTAGATTAGAAGGGATGGAGGCCAGAGACATGTCCAGGGTACACAGAGAATACATGGGATAGATTAGAAGTGATGGAGGCCTGGAGACATGTCCAGGGTACACAGAGTATACATGGGTTAAAGGGATGGAAGCCTCCTCTGTGCACCCTGGACATGTCTCCGGGCCTCCATCCCTTATAATATAACTCATGTATCTTAGTGGCGGCCAGTGGAAAATATTTTTTGGGGGGATGGAAAACAGTATGCCCCCCCTTGTTGTACGTACATCTTGTACAGGATCATCTTTAGGGGCCAGCTCCTCCCAAACCCTAACACCATGCATATCCTGAAAATCTAAAACAGTTTCCTCCAAATCTAAGGGACATAACTTATGTTTTTCACCACTATTTTCATTAATATCCTATACATCGCAATAATAATGTTTCCTTAATGTTAAACGTCTTTCAAACTAATAACATCCAGCATAGACAACAAGAAAATTGTATCATTAGTCAAACTTCGAGAGGACAGGTTCAGAATCTCCTATGTCTCATCCTCTTCCTCCTTTTATTTTCCTCTTTCTTTTGATTGCCAATGGCTTTGGCATTAATAAGTTGTTTGCTTCAGATGTAGTTAACCTTTAGGCCCCTTGGGCCCCCTTTCACACGGGCGCCTTTGCAATGCGGAATCCGCTTGCTTAGCGGGGATCTCTCCGCTGATACCCACTGAGCAGGCGGACGACGGACACAGACCCTCTCTCCTCTATGAGGCAATCAGATGGAAATGGTCCATTTCCCTCTGATCCGCTGGACAGATGCAAAATAGGTCCACCATCCGTCTGTTTTTAGAGGAAAGAATCGGATCAGATAGCGGCGGGTCTCAGCGGATATACTGCTCCATAGAGGACCATGCAGTTTCCGATCAGGTCCGTCTGAAAACTGACAGGCCGACATGATCAGACAGAAGGGTCATGAAAGGGGCATGAGGTGATGAATCAGTGTCTGTCTTTGCATAGTATTTATTACTTTGTGTCTGTATCAGAAAAGCTAATGCTTTTTTTCCCATGTAACTTCCATAGTATTTCCTAAAACGTCTGATAAAGCTTTTTCTATCTCCCAAATTTACATTGTAAATTTTGCTTTGATTTTATCTTTCTTACGTTCAATGACTTCTTTTCCTACACAATCCAATTTACTGTTTAACTGTGAATCCAAATCAATACAATTAGCCACTTTTTCAAAGGTGTTATTTCTTGTTGTAATTTAATCATATCTTTCTGCCGCTTATCTAGTTTCATGGGTTTAGAGCTTATAATAACTCTCATATAATCAAATTAACATGCAGATACAGTCTCTGTCCAATTTTTTATTAAAATGTCTTCAATCAATTCAAATGTAGGAAGCTTTTTAACTCTTAAATCTCTTTTAATATGTTCCAGTGTTAAGCATTCTGCCAAATAATTCACATCTCAATATGTTTCAATTTCTTTGATCATGCATCTTTCAAGCTACCAGAACAAAACAGTCAAAAGAGATCCATAAACATATGCAAAGTAGTCATACCACTCCAGGGTGGTCCACATTTGCTTACAATCCATGGCTAGGTGCACATCCAGCTCACCACTGAGGAATATGATGAGGACAGCCCAGCATTCGATTTATACTTCTTTATTCTATTAACACGGGGTACCTACAGGCAGCATCTACTCATAGAGCGATATCCTAAAATCAAAATCTTCCTTTCAAATGCAAATTCCCCTCCTTCCTTCAACAATATCAGTCCAGCTGTTCTCAGGTACACAAGAAATGGGGGAAGCCACTCACTATTAAAAGCCTTTTTCAACTTTAAAGTTGAACTCTCCAATATTCAGACTGTTCCATCTGGTTCACAGGAATCCTAATGTGTTTTTCTCCTTTCTGGAGCTTACTCATAGGATCATAATCCTATGAATACCTGTGAACCAGGTGGAGCGGTCTGTACTGTATATTGGAAAGTATAATAAATTTAAACAAGGATTTTAATTAGGAGTGGTTTCCCCTTTTCTTGTGAGCCTGAAAGTGGAGTTTATAGAGCAGTCAGCAACCACTGTAAACCAGCTCCCTGATTATGTGGGTTAGCAGGAAGAGAGCCTTCAGTGGAACACTAACTTAATAATAGAGACAGCTGTTATCAATCTAGAAATTACAATCTCCACATTATGTTAACTAGATATCAATAAAAAGTTTACAAAATTCTACATTAACAAACATGACCTTAAATCCTCAGAACTTAAAGTGACACTAAACCAAGAAGTGTTAATTGTCATACTTCAGTCACATAAATCATATATATCATGCCACTGTATTATGATTTCTTTTTTAATTCTCTTAGTACTATAAAGAAAAGGAACAAGAACAGTTTGCAGCTTTTTTATGAGGCGGTGACCTGGTAAGGTCCAGTGCCTCCATCCCTGTCTAAATAAGAATGGGAAATGGGGAAAGGGGCGGTGGGACTTTGAATGAAACACATAGGTGTACAAAAATAAATGTATTAATGATAATAATAACAATAATCTGGTATATAATGGTAATCATGATGCATAATGGAATCAATACAGTTGATATTTAAACACAAATTTACATATAATAAAAACAAATCATCACATAAAATAGACAGTTTATACCATACTCTTCATACGTGCATTATGCGATAAGTAGAGACACAACGTTAAATAGATTAGTTTCGTACGAATCGGAAATTCGTACGAATTTCCGGAAATTCGTACATTCATACGAATCCGAATTACAAATTTTTACGAATACGAATTCTGTACGAAATACGAAATTTCGTTTACGAATTTCGGATCCAAATTATCCGAATCCAAACTACCAAATAACTAATTTCAACTAATACGAAAGAAATTATAGCGGATATAACGAATGATTTGAATGAATTTGAGATTCAGTATAACGAATATCGACACTCTACGAATAATAACGAATTATCCGAAAACGTATTAACTTTACATAACACAAGTCTATTGTCTATTGTTCACCAATCGCTCAGAGGAAGTACGAAATACGAAATTTCGTATTTGTAAATGAAATTTCGTATTTCGTACTTCCTCTGAGTGATTGGTGAACAATAGACGTGTGTTATGTAACGTTAATACGTTTTCGGATAATTCGTTATTATTCGTAGAGTGTCGATATTCGTTATCCAAATTAACAGAAACGTTTAAAATTTACGATTCGTACTAAATTCGTATTTCGTACAAATCCGAATTAAATTTTGTGAACAATAGACAATAGACTTGTGTTATGTAACGTTAATACGTTTTCGGATAATTCGTTATTATTCATAGAGTGTCGATATTCGTTTTCCAAATTAACGATTCGTACGAAATTCGTATTTCGTACGAATCTGAATTCAATTTCGTACATGAATTACGAATTACAAATTTTTTTTTATACGGAACGAAACGAAACAAATTTTTTGACGGCTCCCATGTCTATTAAATAGCTCTACACATTTCATGGATTGATCCAATCTTAACCACTTCCCAACCGGCGCACACATGTACGTCGGCAGAATGGCACGGACAGGCAAATGGGTGTACAGGTACCACCGTGCCATTGCGTGCGCGCCGCCGGTTGAAACCTGTGAGTCCGATTGCAGGTCCCGCGGACTCGATTGCAGTGGGGATACCCGCGATCGTCACACGGGTAGGAAGAACGGGGAGATGCTAAAGTAAACAAGCATCTCCCCGTTCTACCTAGCAACAGTGTCACTGATCTCTTGATATTTACAATGCATACTAGGATCCTTCATGGTTTAAACCACCAATGGGATTGTACAGTTGTGCTCATAAGTTTACATACCCTCGCAGGGTATGTGGCCATTTTTCAGAGAATATGAATGATAACACAAAAACTTTTCTTGCACTCATGGTTAGTGTTTGGCTGAAGCCATTTATTATCAATCAACTGTGTTTATACTTTTTAAATTCTAATGACAACATAAACTACCCAAATGACCCTGATCAAAAGTTTACATACCCCATTTCTTAATACCGTGTATTGCCCCCTTTAACATCAATGACAGCTTGAAGTCTTTTGTGGTATTTGTGGATGAGGCTCTTTATCTTCTCAGATGGTAAAGCTACCCATTCCTCTTGGCAAAAAGCATCCAGTTCCTGTAAATTCTTGGGCTGTCTTGCATGAACTGCACGTTTGAGATCTCCCCAGAGTGGCTCAATAATATTGAGGTCGGGAGACTGAGATGGCCACTCCAGAACCTTCACTTTATTCTGCTGTAGTCAATGACAGGACAACTTGGCCTTGTGTTTTGGATCATTGTCATGTTGGAATGTCCAAGTACGTCCCATGCGCAGCTTCCTGGCTGATGAATGCAAATGTTCCTCCAGTATTTTTTGATAACATACTGCATTCATCTTGCCAACAATTTTGACCAAATTTCCTGTGCTTTTGTATCTCACACATCCCCAAAACATCAGTGATACACCTCCGTGTTTCACAGTAGGAATGGTGTACTTTTCATCATAGGCCTTGTTGACTTCTCTCCAAATGTAGCGTTTATGGTTGTGGCCAAAAATCAACATTTTTAGCTCACCACTCCAAATGACTTTGTGCCAGAATGTTTGAGGCTTGTCTCTTTGCTGTTTGGTGTATTGTAAGCAGGATACTTTGTGGCATTTGCGTAGTAATGGCTTTCTTCTGGCGACTCGACCATGCAGCCCATCTTTTTCCAAGTGCCTTCTTATTGTGCATCTTGAAACGACCACACTGTCAGGGCTGGGCTCAGCCCTTCATTCTCAGAGCTGGCCCCTCAGCTGCTGGCTAATTGCCAGCTCCTATCTCTCCACAGGTATTCAGCTGTTGATGATATCCTGCTCGTCACTCCTGCCTACTTAAGCTGTTCAGCCCAGTGGATCTCTGCCTTCGCCTTGGTCAGCATCACAGAAACTCTCCTGCGATCCCGTTCAAGACTTGCTTTGCTGACATCCCTTCTGGCTCCAGAGCCTGCTTTCTGTTCCACTACATTGATCCCTGACTTCTGGCTTGGCTGACTATCCATTCCGGTTACTGATCTTTGGCTATGTTTTCACTACATTTGTTCTTTTATTATTAAACAAGTGTGATTTAACTGTACTTCTCTCTCAGCCTGATTTCATGGTTTCTGACACACACCACATGTTTTCAGAGAGTCCTGTATTTCACACAAAGTTATTTGTGTGTTTTTCTTTGCATCCCAAACAATTTTTCTGGCAGTTGTGGCTGAAATTTTAGTTGGTCTACCTGACCATGGTTTGGTTTCAACAAAACCCTTAATTTTCCACTTTTTGATTAGAGTTTGAACATTTTGCTGATTGGCACTCAATTCCTTGGATATCTTTTTATATCCCTTTCCTGATTTATACAGTTCAACTATCTTTTCCCACAGATCCTTTAACATTTTATTTTGCTTTCCCCATGACTCAGAATCCAGAAACGTCAGGGCAGCACTGGATAAAAGATGCAAGGGTCTGTCAGGAGTCCAGAAACTCATTGACCTTTTATACACACACACACTAATTGCAAGCAAACAGATCACAGGTGAGGATGGTTACCTTTAATAGCCATTCAATCCCTTTTGTGTCAACTTGTATGCATGTTATCAGGCCAAAATCACCAGGGTATGTAAACTTTTGATCAGGTCATTTGGGTAATTTTTGTTGTCATTATGATTTAAAAAGAGTAAACACAGTTGATTTATAATAAATGGCTTCAGACAAACACACAAAGACACAAGTCCATCAAGTCCAACCTATGTGTGTGATTATATGTCAGTATTACATTATATATCCCTGTATGTTGTGGTCATTCAGGTGCTTATCTAATAGTTTTTTGAAACTATCGATGTTCCCCGCTGATACCACCACCTGTGGAAGGGAATTCCACATCCTTGCCGCTCTTACAGTAAAGAACCCTCTACGTAGTTTAACCGCTTAAGGACTGCCTCACGCCGATATACGTCGGCAGAACGGCATGGCTGGGCACAAGCACGTACCTGTACGTGTCTCTTTAAGAGCCCAGCCATGGGTCGTGGGACCAGCGGGCCCGATCGCCGCTGGTGTCCCGCGATCGGGTCACAGAGCTGAAGAACGAGGAGAGGTCTGTGTAACCAAACTCTCCCCGTGCTTCCTACTGAGCCTGTCACTGATCGTCTGTTCCCTATCATAGGGAAAGACGATTAGTGACGTCAGATGCCAAGCCACGCCCCCTACAGTTAAAAAAAAACACACACACACTTAACCCCTCCCCGCCCCCTAGTGGTTAACTCCTTCACTGCCAGTGTCATTTACACAGGAATCAGTGCATTTAAATTGCACTGATTGCTGTATAAATGACAATGGTCCCAAAAATGTGTAAAAAATGTCCGATGTGTCCGCCATAATGTCGCAGTCACAATAAAAATCTCTGATCACCGTACATCACTAGTAAAAAAAAAATATTAATAAAAATGCTATAAAACTATCCCCTATTTTGTAAACGCTATAACTTTTGCGCAAACCAATCAATAATCACTAATTGCGATTTTTTTTTACCAAAAATATGTAGAAGAATACGTATCGGCCTAAACTGAGGAAAAAAAATGTTTTTTTATATATTTTTTGGGGATATTTATTATAGCAAAAAGTAAAAAATATAGAATTTTTTTCAAAATTGTTGCTCTATTTTTGTTTATGGCGTAAAAAATAAAAACCGCAGAGGTTATCAAATACCACCAAAAGAAATCTCTATTTGTGGGGAAAAAAAGACGCAATTTTGTTTGGGAGCCACGTCACACGACCGCGCAATTGTCAGTTAAAGCGACGCAGTGCCGAATCGCAAAAAGGGGCCTGGTCCTTTGGCTGCAAATTGGTCCGGGGCTTAAGTGGTTAAGGTTAAACCGCTTTTCTTCTAATTTTAATGAGTGGCCACATGTCTTATTAAACTCCCTTCCGCAAAAAAGTTTTATCCCTATTGTGGGGTCACCAGTAGGGATGGGCCCGGTGCTCGATGCGAACCCATGTTCGCATCGAGCACCGGGTGTTCGCTCGCTCGGCGAGCCCAGAACTATTTTGGCCGCTCGCATCACGTTCGTGTGATGCGAGCGGCCCCGCAATGCATTGCGGCCGGCGCGGCCGGCGCAGTGCATTGCTGGCTGATGATTGGCCAAGCATGCACTGTGACCCCGCATGCTTGGCCAATCACAGCGCCGGAAACTCGAAGAGCCATAATTGGCTACAGGCAGGACGCCTGTAGCCAATTACAGCTCAGGGGCTTTAGTACACGCCCCCCCCTATAAAAGGCCGCCACGCCGTCTGCGCCGGTCACATGCTGTTCTGGCGTAGATAGAGCAGGATCGTTCTGTGTCACTCTGCTGGATTTAGTTAGAGAGATTTACTTAGAGAGATTGAGTTAGATAGATTTCATTTTTGTAGTGTGTTCGTGGCAGGCAGGCACTGGCAGCAAACAGAGCTCCTGTGTTTTGTTCCCAGAAGCACCTATAGGACTTGTAGTGTGTTCGTGGCAGGCAGGCAGAGCTCCTATATTTTGTTCCCAGAAGCACCTATAGGACTTGTAGTGTGTTCGTGGCAGGCAGGCAGAGCTCCTATATTTTGTTCCCAGAAGCACCTATAGGACTTGTAGTGTGTTCGTGGCAGGCAGGCAGAGCTCCTATATTTTGTTCCCAGAAGCACCTATAGGACTTGTAGTGTGTTCGTGGCAGGCAGGCAGAGCTCCTATATTTTGTTCCCAGAAGCACCTATAGGACTTGTAGTGTGTTCGTGGCAGGCAGGCAGAGCTCCTATATTTTGTTCCCAGAAGCACCTATAGGACTTGAAGTGTGTTAGTCCCATCACACAGAGCTATATTTTGTTCCCAGAAGCACCTATAGGACTTGAAGTGTGTTAGTCCCATCACACAGAGATCATATATTTTGTTCCCAGAAGCACCTATAGGACTTGAAGTGTGTTAGTCCCATCACACAGAGATCATATATTTTGTTCCCAGAGGCACCTATAGGACTTGAAGTGTGTTAGTCCCATCACACAGAGATCATATATTTTGTTCCCAGAAGCACCTATAGGACTTGAAGTGTGTTAGTCCCATCACACAGACCTATATTTTCTTCCCAGAAGCACCCATAGGACTTGAAGTGTGTTAGTCCCATCACACAGAGATCATATATTTTGTTCCCAGAAGCACCTATAGGACTTGAAGTGTGTTAGTCCCATCACACAGACCTATATTTTCTTCCCAGAAGCACCCATAGGACTTGAAGTGTGTTAGTCCCATCACACAGAGATCATATATTTTGTTCCCAGAAGCTCCTAAAGGACTTGAAGTGTGTTAGTCCCATCACACAGACCTATATTTTCTTCCCAGAAGCACCTATAGGACTTGAAGTGTGTTAGTCCCATCACACAGAGATCATATATTTTGTTCCCAGAGGCACCTATAGGACTTGAAGTGTGTTAGTCCCATCACACAGACCTACATTTTCTTCCCAGAAGCACCTATAGGACTTGAAGTGTGTTAGTCCCATCACACAGAGATCATATATTTTGTTCCCAGAAGCACCTATAGGACTTGAAGTGTGTTAGTCCCATCACACAGACCTATATTTTCTTCCCAGAAGCACCCATAGGACTTGAAGTGTGTTAGTCCCATCACACAGAGATCATATATTTTGTTCCCAGAAGCACCTATAGGACTTGAAGTGTGTTAGTCCCATCACACAGACCTATATTTTTTCCCAGAAGCACCTATAGGACTTGAAGTGTGTTAGTCCCATCACACAGAGATCATATATTTTGTTCCCAGAAGCACCTATAGGACTTGAAGTGTGTTAGTCCCATCACACAGAGATCATATATTTTGTTCCCAGAAGCACCTATAGGACTTGAAGTGTGTTAGTCTCATCACACAGACCTACATTTTCTTCCCAGAAGCACCTATAGGACTTGAAGTGTGTTAGTCCCATCACACAGAGATCATATATTTTGTTCCCAGAAGCACCTATAGGACTTGAAGTGTGTTAGTCCCATCACACAGACCTATATTTTCTTCCCAGAAGCACCCATAGGACTTGAAGTGTGTTAGTCCCATCACACAGAGATCATATATTTTGTTCCCAGAAGCACCTATAGGACTTGAAGTGTGTTAGTCCCATCACACAGACCTATATTTTCTTCCCAGAAGCACCTATAGGACTTGAAGTGTGTTAGTCCCATCACACAGAGATCATATATTTTGTTCCCAGAGGCACCTATAGGACTTGAAGTGTGTTAGTCCCATCACACAGACCTACATTTTCTTCCCAGAAGCACCTATAGGACTTGAAGTGTGTTAGTCCCATCACACAGAGATCATATATTTTGTTCCCAGAAGCACCTATAGGACTTGAAGTGTGTTAGTCCCATCACACAGACCTATATTTTCTTCCCAGAAGCACCCATAGGACTTGAAGTGTGTTAGTCCCATCACACAGAGATCATATATTTTGTTCCCAGAAGCACCTATAGGACTTGAAGTGTGTTAGTCCCATCACACAGACCTATATTTTCTTCCCAGAAGCACCTATAGGACTTGAAGTGTGTTAGTCCCATCACACAGAGATCATATATTTTGTTCCCAGAAGCACCTATAGGACTTGAAGTGTGTTAGTCCCATCACACAGAGATCATATATTTTGTTCCCAGAAGCACCTATAGGACTTGAAGTGTGTTAGTCCCATCACACAGACCTATATTTTCTTCCCAGAAGCACCTATAGGACTTGAAGTGTGTTAGTCCCATCACACATAGATCATATATTTTGTTCCCAGAAGCACCTATAGGACTTGAAGTGTGTTAGTCCCATCACACAGACCTATATTTTCTTCCCAGAAGCACCTATAGGACTTGAAGTGTGTTAGTCCCATCACACAGAGATCATATATTTTGTTCCCAGAGGCACCTATAGGACTTGAAGTGTGTTAGTCCCATCACACAGACCTACATTTTCTTCCCAGAAGCACCTATAGGACTTGAAGTGTGTTAGTCCCATCACACAGAGATCATATATTTTGTTCCCAGAAGCACCTATAGGACTTGAAGTGTGTTAGTCCCATCACACAGACCTATATTTTCTTCCCAGAAGCACCCATAGGACTTGAAGTGTGTTAGTCCCATCACACAGAGATCATATATTTTGTTCCCAGAAGCACCTATAGGACTTGAAGTGTGTTAGTCCCATCACACAGACCTATATTTTCTTCCCAGAAGCACCTATAGGACTTGAAGTGTGTTAGTCCCATCACACAGAGATCATATATTTTGTTCCCAGAGGCACCTATAGGACTTGAAGTGTGTTAGTCCCATCACACAGACCTACATTTTCTTCCCAGAAGCACCTATAGGACTTGAAGTGTGTTAGTCCCATCACACAGAGATCATATATTTTTGTTCCCAGAAGCACCTATAGGACTTGAAGTGTGTTAGTCCCATCACACAGAGATCATATATTTTGTTCCCAGAAGCACCTATAGGACTTGAAGTGTGTTAGTCTCATCACACAGACCTACATTTTCTTCCCAGAAGCACCTATAGGACTTGAAGTGTGTTAGTCCCATCACACAGAGATCATATATTTTGTTCCCAGAAGCACCTATAGGACTTGAAGTGTGTTAGTCCCATCACACAGACCTATATTTTCTTCCCAGAAGCACCCATAGGACTTGAAGTGTGTTAGTCCCATCACACAGAGATCATATATTTTGTTCCCAGAAGCACCTATAGGACTTGAAGTGTGTTAGTCCCATCACACAGACCTATATTTTCTTCCCAGAAGCACCTATAGGACTTGAAGTGTGTTAGTCCCATCACACAGAGATCATATATTTTGTTCCCAGAAGCACCTATAGGACTTGAAGTGTGTTAGTCCCATCACACAGACCTATATTTTCTTCCCAGAAGCACCTATAGGACTTGAAGTGTGTTAGTCCCATCACACAGAGATCATATATTTTGTTCCCAGAAGCACCTATAGGACTTGAAGTGTGTTAGTCCCATCACACAGACCTATATTTTCTTCCCAGAAGCACCTATAGGACTTGAAGTGTGTTAGTCCCATCACACAGAGATCATATATTTTGTTCCCAGAAGCACCTATAGGACTTGAAGTGTGTTAGTCCCATCACACAGAGATCATATATTTTGTTCCCAGAAGCACCTATAGGACTTGAAGTGTGTTAGTCCCATCACACAGACCTATATTTTCTTCCCAGAAGCACCTATAGGACTTGAAGTGTGTTAGTCCCATCACACAGAGATCATATATTTTGTTCCCAGAAGCACCTATAGGACTTGAAGTGTGTTAGTCCCATCACACAGAGATCATATATTTTGTTCCCAGAAGCACCTATAGGACTTGAAGTGTGTTAGTCCCATCACACAGACCTATATTTTCTTCCCAGAAGCACCTATAGGACTTGAAGTGTGTTAGTCCCATCACACATAGATCATATATTTTGTTCCCAGAAGCACCTATAGGACTTGAAGTGTGTTAGTCCCATCACACAGAGATCATATATTTTGTTCCCAGAGGCACCTATAGGACTTGAAGTGTGTTTAGTCCCATCACACAGACCTACATTTTCTTCCCAGAAGCATCCTATAGGACTTGAAGTGTGTTAGTCCCATCACACAGAGATCATATATTTTGTTCCCAGAAGCACCTATAGGACTTGAAGTGTGTTAGTCCCATCACACAGACCTATATTTTCTTCCCAGAAGCACCCATAGGACTTGAAGTGTGTTAGTCCCATCACACAGAGATCATATATTTTGTTCCCAGAAGCACCTATAGGACTTGAAGTGTGTTAGTCCCATCACACAGACCTATATTTTCTTCCCAGAAGCACCTATAGGACTTGAAGTGTGTTAGTCCCATCACACAGAGATCATATATTTTGTTCCCAGAGGCACCTATAGGACTTGAAGTGTGTTAGTCCCATCACACAGACCTACATTTTCTTCCCAGAAGCACCTATAGGACTTGAAGTGTGTTAGTCCCATCACACAGAGATCATATTTTGTTCCCAGAAGCACCTATAGGACTTGAAGTGTGTTAGTCCCATCACACAGAGATCATATATTTTGTTCCCAGAAGCACCTATAGGACTTGAAGTGTGTTAGTCCCATCACACAGACCTATATTTTCTTCCCAGAAGCACCTATAGGACTTGAAGTGTGTTAGTCCCATCACACAGAGCTATATTTTCTTCCCAGAAGCACCTATAGGACTTGAAGTGTGTTAGTCCCATCACACAGAGATCCTATATTTTCTTCCCAGAAGCACCCATAGGACTTGAAGTGTGTTAGTCCCATCACACAGAGATCATATATTTTGTTCCCAGAAGCACCTATAGGACTTGAAGTGTGTTAGTCCCATCACACAGACCTATATTTTCTTCCCAGAAGCACCTATAGGACTTGAAGTGTGTTAGTCCCATCACACAGAGATCATATATTTTGTTCCCAGAGGCACCTATAGGACTTGAAGTGTGTTAGTCCCATCACACAGACCTACATTTTCTTCCCAGAAGCACCTATAGGACTTGAAGTGTGTTAGTCCCATCACACAGAGATCATATATTTTGTTCCCAGAAGCACCTATAGGACTTGAAGTGTGTTAGTCCCATCACACAGAGATCATATATTTTGTTCCCAGAAGCACCTATAGGACTTGAAGTGTGTTAGTCCCATCACACAGACCTATATTTTCTTCCCAGAAGCACCTATAGGACTTGAAGTGTGTTAGTCCCATCACACAGAGATCATATATTTTGTTCCCAGAAGCACCTATAGGACTTGAAGTGTGTTAGTCCCATCACACAGAGATCATATATTTTGTTCCCAGAAGCACCTATAGGACTTGAAGTGTGTTAGTCCCATCACACAGACCTATATTTTCTTCCCAGAAGCACCTATAGGACTTGAAGTGTGTTAGTCCCATCACACAGAGATCATATATTTTGTTCCCAGAAGCACCTATAGGACTTGAAGTGTGTTAGTCCCATCACACAGAGCTATATTTTGTTCCCAGAAGCACCTATAGGACTTGAAGTGTGTTAGTCCCATCACACAGAGATCCTCTATTTTCTTTGCAGAAGCACCCATAGGACTTCTAGTGTGTTAGTGGCATCACACAGAGCTCCTATATTTTCTTCTCAGCAGCACCCACAGGACTTCTAGTGGCATCACACAGAGCTCCTATATTTTCTTTGCAGAAGCACCCATAGGACTTCTAGTGTGTTAGTGGCATCACACAGAGCTCCTATATTTTCTTCTCAGCAGCACCCACAGGACTTCTAGTGTGTTAGTGGCATCACACAGAGCTCCTATATATTCTTCTCAGCAGCACCCACAGGACTTCTAGTGTGTTAGTGGCATCACACAGAGCTCCTATATTTTCTTCGCAGAAGCACCCACAGGACTTCTAGTGTGTTAGTGGCATCACACAGAGCTCCTATATTTTCTTTGCAGAAGCACCCATAGGACTTCTAGTGTGTTAGTGGCATCACACAGAGCTCCTATATATTCTTCTCAGCAGCACCCACAGGACTTCTAGTGCGTTAGTGGCATCACACAGAGCTCCTATATATTCTTCTCAGCAGCACCCACAGGACTTCTAGTGTGTTAGTGGCATCACACAGAGCTCCTATATTTTCTTTGCAGAAGCACCCATAGGACTTCTAGTGTGTTAGTGGCATCACACAGAGCTCCTCTATTTTCTTTGCAGAAGCACCCATAGGACTTCTAGTGTGTTAGTGGCATCACACAGAGCTCCTATATTTTCTTCTCAGCAGCACCCACAGGACTTCTAGTGTGTTAGTGGCATCACACAGAGCTCCTATATTTTCTTCTCAGCAGCACCCACAGGACTTCTAGTGTGTTAGTGGCATCACACAGAGCTCCTCTATTTTCTTTGCAGAAGCACCCATAGGACTTCTAGTGTGTTAGTGGCATCACACAGAGCTCCTATATTTTCTTCTCAGCAGCACCCACAGGACTTCTAGTGTGTTAGTGGCATCACACAGAGCTCCTCTATTTTCTTTGCAGAAGCACCCATAGGACTTCTAGTGTGTTAGTGGCATCACACAGAGCTCCTATATTTTCTTCTCAGCAGCACCCACAGGACTTCTAGTGTGTTAGTGGCATCACACAGAGCTCCTCTATTTTCTTTGCAGAAGCACCCATAGGACTTCTAGTGTGTTAGTGGCATCACACAGAGCTCCTATATTTTCTTCTCAGCAGCACCCACAGGACTTCTAGTGTGTTAGTGGCATCACACAGAGCTCCTCTATTTTCTTTGCAGAAGCACCCATAGGACTTCTAGTGTGTTAGTGGCATCACACAGAGCTCCTATATTTTCTTCTCAGCAGCACCCACAGGACTTCTAGTGTGTTAGTGGCATCACACAGAGCTCCTATATATTCTTCTCAGCAGCACCCACAGGACTACCGACTACAATGGCTGGAAGACCGCCAAGGGGAGGCAGAGCGTGCAGAGCCAAGAACACAGGGCAGGCAGGCTCTGTTTCTAGTGGACGTGGCCGTGGACGTGGTCGTGCATCGTCATCAGCACGTGGCCATGGGACACGCGCGTCTTTGTTTTCGGCAGCTGGACATGTGGAGCCGCATCATGCTGAAGGCTTGGTAGAATGGATGACCAAGCCCTCCTCATCCTCCTCATCCTCTCTCACCCAGGCTCAGGGTACTGGCAGAGCAGCTGCCAACGCGTACTCAATGGCATCATCAGCCACCCCTTCCCTAGACCCACCATGTCCTCCTGAGGAGTCCCCCGAACTTTTTGAGCACAGTGTTGGGTACATGCTCCAGGAGGATGCCCAACGATTCGAAGGCTCGGATGATGATACCCAGCTTGAGGAATCTGGCAGTACTGTTCCACCAGCTGCAGCTTACTGCCAGGTTTGCTCTAGTGGTGAAGAGGGAGGGGATGATGAGGTCACTGACTCCACGTGGGTGCCTGAAGGGAGAGAGGATGAGGAGGAGGACGAGGAGGAGGAGGATGCGGCGTCACATGTCCAACGAGGCAGGATGCCCCCTGGAGGCCAGGTAGAGGCCAGCACAGCAACTGTACAACACCGCAGAGCTCCGCCTGTGCAGGGCGCTGCCTCTGCACGTTATCAGAAAAGTTCTTTGGTGTGGGCCTTTTTTGAGACGAGTGCATCAGATCGCACCACTGCTATTTACAATATTTGTCTCAAGCGTATCTCGCGTGGCCAAAACATCAGCCGCTTGGGCACCACAAGCATGACCAGACATATGTCGACCTGCCATGCAGCTCGTTGGCAGGCACACATAAAAGACCCACACCAAAGAACTAAGCGGACCTCTCCTTGCTCCTCATCAGCTGGGATCTCCATCCCCACTACACCTTCAGTCCTCTCTGAAAGCTGCTCTGAGAGGACTGAAGGTGTAGAATTAGGTGTGTCACAACCAAGTACTTGCAGTACACCGACGTCCGATTGCAGCAGGCAAATTTCCCTGCCCCAGCTGCTGGACCGTCGAAAGAAGTACACTCCCAGCCATCCACATGCCCAGCGGTTGAATGCTAGCTTGGCTAAATTGCTAGCACTTCAACTGCTGCCTTTTCAGTTGGTAGACTCGGCCCCCTTCCGTGAGTTTGTTCAATGTGCGGTTCCTCAGTGGCAGGTTCCCAAACGCCACTTTTTCTCACGGAAGGCGATTCCGTCTCTCTACCGGCATGTGGAAGGCAATGTCCATGCCTCGCTGGACAGGGCGGTCAGCGGTAAGGTGCATATTACCGCTGACTCATGGTCCAGCAGGCATGGACAGGGACGGTACCTTTCTTTCACGGCCCATTGGGTCACTCTATTGGCAGCTGGGAGGGATGCAGGACAAGGTGCAGTAGTGTTGGAGGTTGTTCCGCCACCACGCCTCCAAAACGCTACTACTGCTATTGGTTGTGACAAACCTCTCTCCTCCACCCCCTCCTCTTCTTCTTCCTCCAGTGCTCTGTCCTTGGAACCAGCGGTGCTCCGTAGGCGTACAAGGGGCTACGCAAGTACGCAGGCAAAAAGATGCCATGCCGTGCTTGCGCTGGTGTGTTTGGGGGACAGGAGCCACACTGGGCCAGAGGTTCTGGCATCTCTGCAGGGGCAGGCCGAGAGGTGGTTGACGCCACGTCAGCTTAAGCCAGGAATGGTCGTTTCTGACAATGGCACCAACCTCCTCTCCGCCCTGCGACAGGGGCAGCTCACCCATGTGCCCTGCATGGCTCACGTCCTCAACCTGGTGGTGCAGCGGTTCTTGGGCAGGTTCCCAGGCTTACAGGATGTCCTGAGGCAGGCCAGGAAAGTCTGTGTGCATTTCCGCCGATCTTATAATGCCAGTGCTCGGCTGACTGAGCTGCAAAAGGAGCTGAACCTGCCCAAGAACCGCCTAATATGTGACATGCCCACCAGGTGGAACTCAACGTTGGCCATGCTGCAGCGACTGCACACGCAGCAGAGGGCCATCAATGAGTACCTTTGCGACTATGGCACCAGGACAGGGTCAGGGGAGCTTGGTTTTTTTCCCCACGTCAGTGGAGCATGATCAGGGATGCATGCACTGTCCTCTCACCATTTGAGGAGGCCACGAGGATGGTGAGCAGTGACAGTGCATGCATCAGTGACACTGTCCCTCTTGTCCACCTGTTGGAGCATACGCTGCGTGGGATAATGGACAGGGCACTTGAGGCAGAACAGAGGCAGGAAGAGGAGGACTTCCTTGCCTCTCAAGGCCCCCTTTATCCGGACAGTGTTCCTTCTGTCCCACCCATCACACAGGAAGAGGATGAGGAGGAGGAGGAGGAGGAGCAGGAGCAGGAGGAGGATTGTGTGAGCATGGAGGTGGAGCCTGGCACTCAGCATCAGCAGCAGCAGTCTTTTAGGGATGATGTACAGTCCCAACAAACCAGTGGACTTGTACGTGGCTGGGAGGAGGTGGCTGGCGATCATGTCATCCTCAGTGACCCAGAAGACTCCGGACCGAATGCCTCAGCTAACCTACGCTGCATGGCCTCCCTGATCCTGCAAAGCCTGCGGAAGGATCCTCGTGTTCTTCGGATCAAGGAGAGGGACCATTACTGGCTGGCCACTCTCCTTGATCCGCGGTACAAGGGTAAGGTTGCGGACCTTATCTTGCCGTCGCAGAGGGAGCAGAGGATGAGACATCTCAGGGAGGCCTTGCAGAAAGGTCTGTGCAACGCGTTCCCAGAAACTGGGAGGTTACAAACTCCTGGTCCTGGGCGACGAGTTGCTGAGGCTTCGGTCAGTAGCAGAAGGAGCGGTGGGGAAGGTGGACGTCTGACCGATGCGTTCAGACAATTTTTTAGTCCGCAGCCCCAAGGTATGATCGGTTCCAGCAACCATCGCCAGCGTCTGATATACATGGTGCAGGAATACCTTGGGGCAAGGTCAGACTTGGACACCTTTCCCACCGAAAATCCTCTGGCTTACTGGGTCCTGAGGATGGATCACTGGCCAGAGCTTGCACAGTATGCAATTGAGCTACTGGCCTGTCCTGCCTCCAGCGTTCTTTCCGAACGCACATTCAGTGCTGCTGGAGGATTTGTCACCGATCATAGGGTGCGCCTGTCCACCGCCTCGGTTGATCGACTGACCTTCATCAAAATGAATCAGTCTTGGATCACCACCAGCTATCAGGCACCTGAGGCGGATATAACCGAATAATTTTTAATGTCACATCCCTTCAAGACTGCCTATGCTGATGCTGAGTGACTGTCCTCTTATGTTCACTGACTATCCTCTTCCTCCTCCTCAATGATCCATGCCACCACACCAGTGCCTAAGGCACAATTTTTCAGCCCCTGTTTAACAGGGGCGTGTACATACAATTTTTATAAAAAAATGCTTCGCAACACGTGTGACTGCTGTGCTCCAAGTACAGTATCTGTGAGGGGTTGCAGTGTTGTGGCACCAGCACCAGTGCCTAAGGCACAATTTTTCAGCCCCTGTTTAACAGGGGCGTGTACTTACAATTTTTTAAAAAAATGCTTCACAACACGTGTGACTGCTGTGCTCCAAGTACAGTATCTGTGAGGGGTTGCAGTGTTGTGGCACCAGCACCAGTGCCTAAGGCACAATTTTTCAGCCCCTGTTTAACAGGGGCGTGTACTTACAATTTTTTAAAAAAATGCTTCACAACACGTGTGATTGCTGTGCTCCAAGTACAGTATCTGTGAGGGGTTGCAGTGTTGTGGCACCAGCACCAGTGCCTAAGGCACAATTTTTCAGCCCCTGTTTAACAGGGGCGGGTAATTACAATAATAACTCACAGCAGGGCCCATTCCTGCGCCCACCAAGAGTAACTATGAGGGCCTACAGTCTTGTGGCAACACCGTCCACCACCACCGCCAAAGGCCCAATTTTTCTGCCCTGTTCATCAGGTGCTTGCAATTACAAATCTTGATCTAATAACTCACAGCAGGGCCCATTCCTGCGCCCACCAAGAGTAACTATGAGGGCCTACAGTCTTGTGGCAACACCGTCCACCACCACCGCCAAAGGCCCAATTTTTCTGCCCTGTTCATCAGGTGCTTGCAATTACAAATCTTGATCTAATAACTCACAGCAGGGCCCATTCCTGCGCCCACCAAGAGTAACTGTGAGAGCTTACAGTCTTGTGGCAACACCGTCCACCACCACCACCACCCCCAATTTTTCTGCCCTGTTCAACAGGTGCATGCAATTACAAATCTTGATCTATTAACTCACAGCAGGGCCCATTCCTGTGCCCACCAGTCTTGTGGCTACACCAACATCTAATAGGGCAAATTTCTGCAGAGTATATACGCCAGGCCCCTACTTTCAAACATCCAACTTACAAACGACTCCTACTTGCAAATGGAAAGAGAAAACAGGAAGTGAGAGGAAATCTACCCCTAGGAAGGGAAATTCTATCCTGTTAGATTTAATTTGGGAAAAAGGTATCTCCTCTCTACTGATACTTTATCACCAATCCTTGTTTCAATTAAAACCCCACTTTTTCCAAAAACATTTGTCATTGGGACGGAAAGTGAGGTGACATGTTCTGAACAGATGTGCAAAGACAGCAAATGTTACAGGGGTGATAACCCCTCCCTATGTTCTCCAAAAAGCTTAAAAATATATTTTTTGGGATGGAGCTACACTTCATAATGTACCTGTTCAGATTCTACTTAAGAACAAACCTAAAGCCGCAAGTGGTTTTAAATGGCTTCTTTTTTTCCTTTACAAATGTCATTTTGTGCAAGGACAGTTCTAAACACGGGAAACACATGCCACTTCACAGGCATACTTTAGACACCCCCCAGGTACCATATTTAAAGGAAAATTTCACTTTTTTTTTTTTCACTTTATGCATCATTAAAATGACTGCTCCCGAAAAAACGTTAGTTTTTAAAAGTTCTTTTTGCATTGATATATGTCCCCTGGGGCAGGACCCGGGTCCCCAAACCTGTTTTATGACATTAACATGCATATTGGCCGTTGTAATTAGCACTTTTGATTTCGAACGTTCGCGTCCATTATAACGTATAGGGTTCGAAAATTTGCGCGAACTTTCGGTCGGTTCGAAGGTTCTGGTGCGAACCGAACCCGGGGGTGTTCGGCTCATCCCTAGTCACCAGTATGGTATTTGTAAATTGAAATCATATCCCCTTTCAAGCGTCTCTTCTCCAGAGAGAATAAGTTCAGTGCCCGCATCCTTTCCTCATAACTAATATCATCCAGACCATTTATTAGCCTTGTTGCCCTTCTTTGTACTTGCTCCATTTCCAGTACATCATTCCTGAGGACTGGTGCCCAGAACGGAACAGCATACTCCAGGTGCGGCCGGACCAGAGTCTTGTATTGCAGGAGAATTATCGATTTATCTCTGAAGTTGATCCCCTTTTTAATGCATGCCAATATTCTGTTTGCTTTGTTAGCAGTAGCTTGGCATTGCATGCCATTGCTGAGCTTATCATCTACTAGGACCCCCAGGTCCTTTTCCATCCTAGAATCCCCCAGATTCATGAGTGAAAGTTTTTGTGTTATCATTCATATTCTCTGAAAAATGGGCAAGAACTCATAAATTCTGTCAGGGTATGTAAACCTATGAGCACAACTGTACTTTTTTTAATGAAAAAGAGCAAGGACATTATGCCCAAACGCAACATAATTTTGCATTTTAGATCATCCCATTCCCAGATTCCAGGTTCCCTGGGAACTTTTGAAACTATCTGCAGGTATGGATACACATCTTTAGATTCCTACACATTATGCATGCAGTAACTTTATCAGTTTCTTTCATATGATTTGTGTACTTTAAACCCTGCCTGTCTATGCAGTGTGGTAGCTCTGTGTAATCACAAGATTAACTTTGCAGAATTACAAATCCTTTGGAAGGTAAAATAGTAATCCTATATGTATTTAATACCCTAATATAACTGTTTTTATGTCTTGGATAGAGTAGGGAAGGGTGAGAGCCTATGTCAGATTGTTATTGCTGTCTGTGTCCCTTTTTGGGGGATTGACCCCTATCAGGACAGGAAGTGATGGGGAATCATTTTTAGTAGAGAGAAGAATGGTTAGAGAGAAATAAGAACTCTTTATTGTACAGTACAAATACTTTGGCAGCACATTTTTGGTTGTGCAATTTAATGTTTTCCTTCATTAGTAATTTTGCTTACATGCAGCATCCGCACCCCAATCTGATTTCTTTCAATTTTGAGATAGTTTTCACAGTAACACAGGCTTTTTCATTATGCAGTACTAAGCCTTGGTATAGTACTTGCTTTGAAGAGGTAGCAGCTGAAATAAATTGAAAAACCATAGGAAGAAGTCTTCCTAAAAAAAATAGTAAGTTAAAAGGAGAAGTACAGCCAAAGCTGTACTTCTGTACTGTACTTCTCCTATGGATCACAGAAGTGTATTTCTTTTCTGCCCTCCTGTGACCCATTTTCAGCAGACAACGGGCTGAAGTCCACTGTCTGCTGACGTCAGAGAGCCGGTCCAAGCTCGGGCAAAATTGTGACAATGGAGTCGGGATCCGCCCACATGCCCCTGGACCGCCACCCGGCTCAGGCTCTCAGCCTCCCAGCTGAGAGCCTGAGCCGGACACTCCCCACCCCCTCCACAGCCCAGCACTCCAGTGAGTGCGGGGGGGGGTAGAGCAGAGAGCTGCTGACTGACAGTCACCAGCTGTCTGCTTGGGGAGCTCTGAGTGGTGGCGGTGTTCAATTACTCAGTTCTCAATATTAGAGGTGCCTGGGGACAAATGCAGCATCAGACCAATGCTGCATCCACCTAGGTAAGTATGGTTTAAAAAATAAAAATAAAACCTATACTTCTCTTGTAAAACAGTTGTAGCTTGGACTGGCCAGTAGCGGTAGTTGTAGTCTTTGTATAAGCATAGTGAATTAAATGCCTACATTATATTTATGCTATGTGATTGGGGAGGGAGGAAGTAAATGTGTGTTGCTCTAATGAACAACATTTTTTGCAGAGCAATGCGGTGTCCTGCTGCAAACAAAAGAAAACTCCAAGGACAAATGATCTGCAGCAAGTGAATGATGTGCTTTTGCACCCCTGAAACTTAAAAAGAACCCTATCAACATACTATGAACATTTTTTAAAAGGACAGCCTTGAAGCAAAAAGAAAAAAAAAAACCTTTGAAATTAATGGAACAGCAGCTCAAAATGACCACTGAAATCAAATCAAACACAAACTAAGCCCCGATCACCAAATCCATCGGATAATTTTCTACGGATTTTGTCCAAAACTGGTGTTACGTACCTGGACGTAGAGCCTGACTTGGTAGGAGGAGACCTCTCATACAGCGCTGGTTCACGTGCCACTGGAGATGGGGACAGTGGTGACGTGAGCACAGTGGGGTAGGAGTGCCTGGTTTGTAGAGGAAGGTGTTGGAACCAACAGGGAGGTCCTCCAGTAATGTCCGTATGCGGATGGCAGGATGTAAGACTGCAGCTGTAGGTGGTAGAAGCAGGATACAAAAGAACCAGGCAACAGGTGGATCAAACAAGTGGGAATCAGCAGAGCAAGGTCAGACAGTCCAGTTGGCAACAGCAGATCAATCAGATGATAGGAGCAGGCAATGGCAGAGTCGGTAGGCAGGCTGGAGTCGGTAACCAAAGACAGATGTAGCAAGGTCAGGCAGGCCGGGTCGGGTAGGAGAAGGTAGAGTAGTCCAAACAGAGCCGGGTCGGTAACGGGAGATCACAGGTTCAGGTTTCGGATCAGGTTTTCGGGTGGCTGACAAGCAGGAAGCTTAAAGACAACACAGCACTGGCTGGGTGTCACTGCTGGGCTTTTAAAGCCTGTTTTGGCGCCAATTGCGTTCCCGCGCATGCGCACATGCACGCGCGCGCCGCCGCGCGCGCTAACGCGCACGCGCATGCTAACGTGCACGCGCGCGCGCCCGCCGCGCACCTATGTGCGCACGGAAGGCCCGGAAATGCCTGGAAAGTCCTTGACAACTGGTGTTGCACACACACGGTCGGACAAAGTTGTCTGAAAATCCGATCATTCCGAACGAGTTGATGTACTAAACGTACGACGGGACTACGTACAGGGCAGTAGCCAATAGCTTTTGTCTCCAAATTTCTTCTGAGCATGTGTGGCACTTTGTGCGTCGGAATTCTCTACACACGATCGGAAAAAGTCTGATCGGATTTTGTTGTCGGAAAATTTTAGATCCTGCTCTCAAATTTTTTCTGTCGGAAATTCCGCTAGCACCCACACATGATCGAATTTTCCGACAACATAATCCGATCTGACTTTTTCCATCGGAATATCCGACCGTGTGTACGGGGCATAAAATTAAAGACAAAAGAGCCCCCAATAAAAAGAACAAAACAAGAAGGCAGCAAAGGGGATGTAATTGGCCAAGGATCTATCAGTCATAAATAAAGCACAATTCCTATTTGACCCTAATGTCTCCAGATGCAGTTTGTCATTCCTGCCAACCATCTCCCTACAGTAGCTTCCAGTAAACTGATGCTAAAGTTGCTCTGAGACACTCCTTTTCTAGTGAGGGGGCTGGCTTATTCAAAATATCCCTTGTTGGCCCTTCTAAGCCTGCTGGCCATGGTTCAAAGGCCATGCAACACAATATATATATATTTTTTATAAACTCACCCATATGGGAGGGCGTGGCCTGAAGCTGCATGTGGTGAGACGTGTCTGAGCTGAGCTCCGCCAGCGGTATCCTTTCTGTTTGATCCTGATCCTATTTACTTGAGCTACCTGCCCAGTAATCTGCTACCGGAGTCCCGGTATACTGTGGAGACATGTCCCCACCACACACAATAGAGAAATTCAGCCACCAGGATGGATAATCTCAGGCCAAAGATGGTGGCTCCCTGTCCTCCTCGCCTGCCTCTCGTTCTGCTGACAAGGCCGAGATCCTGGAAGCGATCGCTACTTGCCAAACTTCTCTTACCACCAGAATAGAGGAGGTGAAGATGGATATATCTCTACTCCGCCAAGATATGCAGCAATTGCAAGAAAGAGTCGGGGATCGGAGCATTGCTTGGGCCACATGGAGGATGCTATCCCCCCTCTGCAGGAGTCATCTGACCAGGCAAACCACCTCATTGCTCAACTCCAGCAGAAGCAGGATGATCTTGAGAACCGCATGCGCCGGAAAAACTTGCGCTTCATAGGCCTTCCTGAAGGCACAGAAGACAACAACCCTGCTACATTTCTCAAGTTGCTGCTTATTGCATCCTATGGGCACGAAGCCTTCTCACAGACCTTCGTGGTGGAACATGCACACTGGTTGCCTGCCAAGAAATCACCTCAGGGAGCGCTGCCACGGGTCTTCATTGCAAAATGTCTTAATTACAAAGACCGCGACACTGTCCTCTGCCTAGCCAGAGATAAGGGTAACATACCCCCACATAACCTCCAGGTCATGGCGTTTCCAGACTTCTCGGCGGAGGTCTAGAGGCAACACAGCCAGTTTACATACATCAAGAGATGCCTGCGAGTCCGCCACTTGAAGTAAGCGATGTTGTTCCCTGCTCGCCTCCATGTAGTTGGTGAAGATCGTGTCCATTTCTTTGAGGAGCCTGGGGCTGCCGCTGCCTGGCTAGATCGGCTGAACCCTGCTTGAGCTGTGAGTACTGTGTAAGCCCCGGTTTGGATTCTGTCTCCCCTACATTGAAAGATTCTGCCCACCATCCTACTTTGACTATTACTTTGGCTTTAGGTTTTGCAGAGGGCTGTGCACTCATGTTATGACCATTTATTCCAGCACATGTTCAATTACTTTGCTTGGTTAGTGCACCCCTCTCTTTATTGCCACTGGGCAGTTTAACACCCGGGATACAAACCCTACCTACTATGGAACTACATCGTGCATATTGCCACCTGTGGACTCGGAGCAGCTTTGTGGTTATTTTTCCCATATTCACTATTGACCACGGACGGTGTACCGCCGGAGTCCTGCTGCATGCAGTACTATTCAGAGGATTTTTGTCGTCCCCCCCCCCCCCCCCCCCCCCGGATGCTAAGGTGAGAGAAATAACCCCTTTTTTATTTTTTCTATCTTAAGTCTGCTGCCCCAGATGGTGGCCTGTCCGTTTTGGTGTTTACTGTGGTTCTGTACTATTTTGGGTTTTATTCTTGGAACTAATGCTTGCACAAGTTGGGGAATGTGTAGAGCTGAAAGGGTTAGGGTGTTCTTATTATTTTTTCCGGTTATTGATTTATATGTTTACTCTATATGTCTGACCATAAATATGTTGCTATTCATTTACATGCTGATTGTATGCTATACTTTTATATGATACTTCATCACAACTGTTTTATATAAGGGTTTCCAGTATCTCTAGACCTCTCCATTGTTCTGTGGTCTCCCTCCGACTATGCTGAAATTTCTAACATGGAATGTCTGTGGCCTACGAGACAAACTGAAACGCACTGCAGCCCTGAACTTTCTTACGGAGCAACGGGCAAATGTGATAGTCTTAGTTGAGACTCATGTACAGGGATATTTACAGTGGGCATTGTGGTGCCCCTGGATTGGTTGGGCATTCCATGCCACTCATACTTCATATTCCAGGGGTGTGTCAGTGCTTGTAGCCAAGTCAGTGTCCTTTGAGCTTCAGTCAGTGGTGTTGGACTCTTAGGGTAGATATGTATTTTTGCACGCTAAGATAGCAGGTAATGCGTTGTTAATTCTAGTGTGGTATGTGCCTCTCCCACACAGAACGCAGATCTACTTCTGCCACTTCACTGCTACTTCTCCTACTTGATCTTCTCCAGCATGCAAATCTTGTGTTCCCCGGTCACAAAAACGTGATACTTTCTCATGGAGATGAAGCTCTTTCCCTAGGACTCCTTCCTAGCGGCTCCTCCATTCCTCCTCCATGCACGGCGCATCCCCGCATTGGGAAGCCCGGTACAGCACCTCAGCACTCCACGCTGTCTTTCCTGTGCTCCACAACTCCTCCCTGGAAGCATGTGACCCCAGCTTACCAAGAGATAATTGGTCAGGGCTCCTCACATGAGCTGCCTGCCACTCAGGTCTCAAGTCCAGCCTCCCTTCCAGAAAAATTCCTCTGGAAGCAGGGGAGGATCTCTGAGCCAGAGTACAGGTGGCTACACCACCCACTATAATGACACTCCCATTCCCAGATCAAAACAACCAGGCCTGAAATGAAATACAGGCCTGGCTAAATTTACCTGTAACTAGGCCCTGCAACTAGAAAAATACTAATCTAGCACCTACCTGAAAGTAGAGGGTGCTACACTACTCACTGAATATATTTCCAGGTTTAGAAGGGACTCTAATACTGGCTATGTCCAGGCTATGACTAAGTTGACTGAATTAGAGGAAAGTACTGTGGTGGTGCCATCACCCGCTACATTGGAACAGCTGAAACTTCAAACCAGGGTGGTTGACCAGACATGCCAGGAGGGGGCCAGGCATAAGTTATTCTTTAGCAAACAAAAGATCTTTGAGCAGGGTGAATGCCCAGGTAAGCTGCTGGCCTATCTGGCACATTTGGATTCCAGACCTTCAGTAGTTATTACCCTACACTCTGATACGGCGGGTGTCCTTACATACCCTGCAGTGATTGTTAGGGAGTTCGCTAATCACCTCCAAGAAGTGTACACATCTAAAGTCAGTTATCTCCCACAGGATCTGGAGAACCTTCTTAATAGCATCACGCTTCCCAAATTGACTAATGAACAGGTAGATATGCTGGAGGCTCCACTCTCGGCAGATGACATTAACCTTGCTCTTTCACATTTTGCGAAAGCTAAAGCCCCTGGTTCTGATGGCCTACCCATCGAATTCTATGTTCAATTTTCTGAAGTACTAGAGCTGGTTTAGTGGAGGAGAGAGTGGGATTTTATGCTTATGATATGATACTGTATCTAACAGACTCTGGCCCTTCCCTCCTGACGGCCCTACAGATCATCGAAAACTTTGGTAGATTTTCAGGACTTAAAATGAATTCGGACAAGTCCCAGATTCTCCCCATAGATGTGTTCCCCCCTTCATGGGATCAAGCCAATTTGCCCCTAGTTAGAGTTAACACCCTTAAACACTTAGGAATTAATGTCTCCCGGTCCATAGACGATTATGTCTCACTGAATGTGGAGCCATTACTCCCACTTATCAAATCTAAGATTCAGACGTGGGCAAGATTGCCAGTGGGTGTGATGGGCTGACTGGGCCTTGTCAAGATGATACTGTTAATCAAAATCTTATATGTGCTTTGGCATTCACCAGTATATATTTCACTTAGATACTTTAAAATCATGGACACCCTGCTACAATCCTTTATTTGGGGGCCCAGTAGGCACAAACTATCCTGGAAGGTTCTTCAGAGTCCGACCTCACTAGGGGGCCTTGCTGTCCCAGACTTTGGGTCTTACTACCTAGCAGCACAACTCTCCCATCTATATCACATAAGCACATCTGACACACACGGATATCTGGCCCTTGTATGTAGTCCAGCAGACTCACAACTCCTACTCATACCATTTTGTGATGTGTTGCGAGGCTTGAAAGGCTCTCTGGTGTTTCCAAATCAATCTGGCCTTTAATTTCAGCACAAGCGGATTTGGGACCTGGCAATGTCTAAAATGAACTGTTCGGTGTTCCATAGTAATACCCCTTTATGGTTTTCTATCTGTTTTCTATAATATGCTCATCACTCCAGCTGTGACTAAACTAGCGTATTCTGTTAAACATAGATGGGTAGATTGGGTTGGACAGTTGGATGATGAAGATTGGGGGGTGGCGCTGGAGGCTTACACAAGTGTATATTACACATAGAGCATACTTGACCCAGCGAGGAATTGCCAAATTCTGCCCTTCTCGCAGTTCTATGTGCCCCAGGTGTTTGATCTCCACCGGCACCTTTGACCATATTTTCTGGCAATGTCCTCGGATTCAAGGTTACTGGTTGCAGGTCGTCCAGTTCCTCCATGATCAGATGGGCTCACCGGTGTCACTGGATCCCAGGCAACGCCTCCTGGGCTTATTTCCTGATACTGATATAGATAAATATATGTTAAAATTTCTCCATGAAACGCTATTTGCAGCTAGAAAGGTCATAGCCCGGAATTGGATTCAGGCCACTACCCCCACGCTGGCTGCCTGTCTTGCAGAAATTAATAACACCTTACCTTACAAAAAGATTATCTACATTAATAGTGGATGCCTGGGCAAGAATAACAAAATTTGGGATTGATGGTTACAATCCTCTTTAAAGCAGAGGTCTGCCCACCGCTGCAAAAATTAAAAGCCAGCAGCTGCACATACTGCAGCTGCTGACTTTTAATAATCGGACACTTACCTGTCCTGGAGTCCGGCGATGTCGGCACCACAGCTGATATTTCCATCAGCTTTCGGGTGCATGCTGCCTCCATTGCGAGTAAGGGAACCCGGCAGTGTGGTCTTACGGCTTCACGCCGGGAACACTACCACGCATGCGTGAGGCTCCACTCCTCTCTCCTACTGGAGGAGGGAGCCCCAGCGATGACGCAAATACCCGCGGCTGAGGCTCCTGGAAGTGGGGCAAATGTGGCACCGGAGGGGGGGAGGAGTACAACGAGAGCATGTTCCACTTTTGGGTGGAACTCCGTTTTAACCTGTATCTCTTAGTTTGTATAGTATCCCGTTCTATAGGCATTGTCTAAGCCCCTCCCCATTTTCTCTATAGGTCTTTATATGCAACGTATAGTTATCACTGAATATGCAAATAATTGACACCAGTGGTTTTTTTTTCCCCCCATGTGTTTATTTATTGGGTTGTATTTTTATTATATACATTGCATTGTACAGTTGTCCTGTATAAACTCTTTGCATAAAACTCAATAAACCTTTGTTTAAAAAAAAAAGAAAAACTCACCCCTACTTCTAATTTTTTTCATTCCTTTTTCTTAGCTGGTGACGACCACATCCCTTATTTCTTGCATAAGTATCAAAGGGACAAGAAGCTAAGAAAAATGTCCCCAGTGGCGTCACAGATAGAGATAAAAATCTCATAGACAGTGGTAGGACAGTGGACTCTTTTGTAGACTACTATCACAGATGGTCAGCTCTTTAATTTACCATGGCCATAGTCTGAGTCTGAAATATAGTCTTCTTGTGAAGTAAGAAGAGAACACCACAACATTTTTGATAATACAGACAAAGTTTAGTAGTAAACTTTTTGAACCCGGGCAAAAATTTTAAGTCTTCCCCACTCTATCCAAAACAACAAAAACTAGCTGGATTTGGGCTTTAAACTATACTTAGCTGGTTGCCTAAATTACAGCCTCAAGAGAAAAACTGGAAGCACTTCAGCACATTGTAAGTTGGTGAAATCTATCTTGCTGAGTTGTCTTCACCCTTGTCAACATTTGGGGGTTAGTGAGCAGAGGAACTGCTCTAAGCAGCTTTAAAAATAGGCAAAAATGTCGGAACCAATTATTTGCCAATTGAAAATTTTTTGTAAATATTAGGTTTGACCTATAAACCAATTATGTGTTGAAGTTAAAAGTTACCCAGAAGCTTATCTTTTTTTTTTAAACAATATTTTTTTCCTTTATTTGTATATTCATAAAAATTACAGAGTCAAACATTATACAGTTTACCTATACAGGCATATATAAAAGGTGGAGGAACGCCAGATATACATAAACTCCTCAATATTGACAAGTTAATTCCTCCCTGTGTTTTCAAGTGTATTTACTCTAGTTAAGCTAGTTACCCTTCCTACCCTCCCCTTCACCTAGTAGGTTGCCCTATTTATTGTACTATCACTTTTTTCTTCCTCCTCCTCCTCTCCCCCCCCCCCCCCCAAATCCCATTCGCCTCCCTCAGCACCATCAATAAATTGGTGGTAAAGGAAAAAGGGGGAGGGGGGAGAGAGGAGGAAGAGGAAAGAAAAAGGAAGAGAAAAAAAAAAGGGAGGGAAATAGCCCCCAAGTGGAGGAGGGATATCAAATGTCCATAGCTTCTTCTAAATCATCCTTATCCTTATCCTTGTAGGCCTCTTCATCCAAGGGCCCCAAATTCTTGTAAATTTCTTGTAATTACCCTGTTTAATAAAGAATACTTTCTCGTTTCCTATTGTTAAGTTGATACTCGCTATCCAAATCTCTACTGTCGGAGGTAGGTGTGATTGCCAATGCTGGGCAATTAGCTTTCTTGCTTGGAATAAGCACCTTAGGACTGGTTCCACAATATTTTTCGGGACATCTCTCCCTTCTGACAACCCCAGGAGGCAGGTTTTGGCCGTCACTTCTGGTGCTATCCTAAAAGTTTTATTAATCTCCTCTATGATATTCGTCCAATATCTGAACAATTTTGGGCACTTCCAGAACATATGGATAAAGTCTCCGGACGCCCTGCATCTAGGGCACTGATCATTATCCCGCCATCCCAGTCTTAGCATTTTCTTGGGGGTATAGTATACACTGTACAAGAAGAAGAGGTGTGATGCCCTCTGTGAGGAGGAGATTGAGACACTTGTTCCCTGTCTAAGGATCCAGTCCCATTCCACTATAGACAGTGGCCCTACATCTCTCTCCCAGCTTTCCCTGTTCTTAGTTGGACCACTACGATCTATTGCCTTTTCACCAAGCTTTGCATACAGCCGAGAAATCAACCCTTTAGATAATGGCAGCAAAATCAACTGCATCAAAATGGTGATTTGGGTCCATTGGACTGTTTGAGATCCAAGTTGTGCCTGGGCTGCATGCCTAACCTGGAGATACTTATAAAACGAGCTGTTAGAGAGGGAGCATTCCTGCTTCAAATCCGCAAATGATTTTATATTGTTGCCTACAAATAGTTGGCTTAGTCGAGTAAGGCCCTGATTCGCCCATTCCCTAAATTTTAAAATTTTGGATAGTTCATTTAGATTGATATTATTCCACAAGGGAGCCCATTCTGATATGCCCTGGTATCCTAGTATAGTCTTCGTTATTTGCCAAGTTTTGATAATTAGCTTTATCGTTAAACAGCGTGTGGAGAACGAGTTTGCCTCTAGAGCTTCCATAAGTGTATTATGTGGGCAACATCAAACTAATGCTAGCCCCCTTAGACACTGCTCCTCCTGCTAAATGCTGTAGCTGGGATGCCAAAAAATATAACTTGGGGTGTGGAACCACCATTCCCCTCTTCAAGCGGCAGCTGCAGTGTTCGCAAAGCAATTCTGGACTGCCTTTTTTTCCAGATTAGGTCTCTAAATAGAGATTCTATCCTTTTGAACCACTTCTGACCTATCCACAATGGAGCATTGTGGAAGAGGTTCAAGATCTGGGGTAGCCATATCATTTTAACTAAGTTAGAGCGCCCTGCCACCGAGAGGGGTAGGCGGCCCCACACTTCCGCCTTATACTTAATCTTTGTCAATAAAGGGGCTAAATTATCTTTAACCACTTCCCGCCCGGTCAATAGCAGATTGACGTCCGGGAAGTGGTTTCGTTATCATGACTGGGCGTCATATGACATCCTTCAGGATAACAGCCGCTGCGCGCCCGTGGGGGCGCGCATCGCGGCGATCGGTGGAGCGGTGTGTCAGTCTGACACACCGCTACACTGATCTCGGTAAAGAGCCTCCGGCGGAGGCTCTTTACCACGTGATCAGCCGTGTCCAATCACGGCTGATCACGATGTACACAGGAAGAGCCGTTGATCGTCTTTTTCTCACTCGCGTCTGACAGACGCGAGTAGAGGAGAGCCGATCGGCGGCTCTCCTGACAGGGGGGGTATGCGCTGATTGTTTATCAGCGCAGCCCCCCCTCAGATGCCCACACTAGACCACCAGGGAAGCCCCCAGGACCACCAGGGAAGCCCCCAGCATGTGGATGGCCAGGTACATCCCCCATGGCCATCCACATGTTAAAAAAAATGCAAAAAATATGCCAATCAGTGCCCACAGATGGGCACTGATGGGCACATCATATTTATTTTTAAAAAAATGTTTAAAAAAGGGATGCCCAGCAATGCCACCCATCAGTGTCATCAGTGCCACTCATCAGCGTCCATCAGTGCCACCTATCAGTGCCCATCCGTGCCCACCCATGCCCACCTATCAGTGCCCATTCATGCCACCTATCAGTGCCACCTATATGTGTGCATCAGTGCCACCCATAAGTACCCTTCAGTGCCGCCTATGAGTGCCCATCAGTGCCGCCTGTGAGTGCCCATCAGTGCCACCTGAGTGCCCATCAGTGCCGCATACCAGTGCCACCTATCAATGCCCATCAGTGCCACCTATCAGTGCCCATCAGTGCCGCCTATCAGTGCCCATCATCAGTGCCACCTCATCGGTGCCACCTCATTGGTGCCACCTCATCGGTGCCCATCAGTGCCGCCTTATCAGTGCCCATTAGTGCCGCCTTATCAGTGCCCGTCATTGAAGAAGAAAACACACTTATTTACAAAAAAAATTAACAGCGACAAAGAAAAACTTGTTTTTTTGCAAAATTTTCGGTCTTTTTTTGTTTGTTGCGCAAAAGATAAAAATCGCAGAGGTGATCAAATACCACCAAAAGAAATCTTTATTTGTTGGAACAAAATGATAAAAAATTTGTTTGGGTACAGTGTAGCATGACCGCGCAATTGTCATTCAAATTGCGACATCGCTGAAAGCTGAAAATTGGCTTGGGCGGGAAGGTGTCTAAGTGCCTGGTATTGAAGTGGTTAAGATACATATTTGTATCTCTGGCAATCCAAACTCCCAGGTACTTCAGTTTCTCCACCACCTTCAATTTGGGCATGTCAGGTATTATACCTCCGGGCATTGAGTCTATCGGGAGAAGGGCCGATTTGTCCCAATTAATAACTAACCCAGAGATTTTACCAAACTCTCCAACCAATCTTATTGTTGCTTTTAATGAAGTTTGAACATCACCTAGGTAGAACAAAACGTCATCAGCAAACAATGCTATTTTGTCCTCATTTAATCCCCTCCTAAATCCCTGTGTATCCTGGTTCTGGTGCGGCTCTATTGCAAGAGCAAAAAGTAAAAGAGACAGGGGACACCCCTGTCTCGTCCCTCTTTCCAGCTGGAATACATCAGAGTATTCGTTATTAATTTTTATTTTGGCTCTTGGGTCGGTGTAAAGTAATTTCACCCAATTGATGAAATTTAGTCCAAAGCCAAATTTTTCCAGGACTTTAAAAAGGTAATCCCATTCAAGGCTATCAAATGCCTTGGCTGCGTCTAGTGCCAAAATGGCCCTGGAGCCATTATTGTCAGCTGGGATCTGTATATTCAAATAGGTTCTTCGTATATTGATGCTGGTTGACCTTGCTGAGATAAAGCCTGACTGGTCAGGATGGACAAGCTTGTGGACACATCTATTTACACGGGCTGCTAGCACTTTTGCCAAAATTTTAACATCCGTGCATAGTAGCGATATCGGACGATACGAGGAGGGATCCATAGGATCTTTTCCCTCTTTTGGGATAACAACAATTGTAGCTTCTGTCATTGAGGCAGGCAGAGTCCCAATGTGCACCGCCTGACCCAATGTCTTCAACAATTCTGGCAGCAAAAACTCACCATATCTTTTATATATTTCAATTGGCAACCCATCAGGACCTGGTGACTTTGAATTTGGCATCCCAGCGACAGCACCACGCAGCTCCTCAAGGGTAGTTAGAGCTTCCAATATCAATTGGTCTGTCTCTGGCAGCGTTGGAATGCTTATGTTATTGAGAAAACAAGCCATTTTTCCCGTCACCACTCCCCGCTGGGTTTTATATAAGGAGCTGTAGTACTGTCTAAATATTGTCATTATATTTATAGGGTCAGAGGAAGTCTCCCCCTGTAGGGTCCTGACTGCCAGTACCGTTGAGGGAGGAGTATTCACCTTGACCAACATAGATAACATACGGCCCACTTTCTCACCTTCACCAAAGTTTGATTGTCTCTGGAATATGCGCTTATCCTCATTCTTAAGCTAATCATTTTAGCTTCACCCAGAAGCTTATCTGAACATATAAGTGTCAGTGCAAACAGGTTTTACATTTGTTCCACCAATTTACAGAATGCTTATTTTCTTTGAAACTCTGCTAGGCACAAAATGGTTGAATTATGCCTCTAAAAAGGCAAAGGCATTTTGAAAAAAAAAAATTCTACTTTAACATAATCCCAAATTGCTTATCTTGAATCATTTACAAGTGACCTGTCGGTGACTGCAGGTAAGGCAGTGGTTATTCAGAAGTTAAATCTGTAAATAAAAGCATACATTATGAAAACATGCCTCAGCAGCAAACACAAGCTATAATAAAGTGCTCGGAAAAATGAAACATGCTTCATTACACACATGATTTATTGTTTATTTAAACCAGCTATTTTGTTAAAAATGTTTCTTAAAACCTCCCAAACAAGGCTGTTATGTAAACTTATCTATTTATTTTAAAAAGAATAACTTCACCAGATGTTACCGACAATCAAGAATGAGCAGAGTTACTTTTGGCCCGATTTACTTTGCCAAAAAATTATAAATTGTTAAAAAAAAAATCTGTCACTGAGCTATATAGATGAAATATGTTTTAATAAGTCCATTCTTTTTTTTTTTGTAGTTTATTTCATTTTGTGTCCTTTGTGTTTTTTCCTTTTTTTTTATTTTGTATTTCATCATTATTTTTTATTTTCTTACTGTGTTTTTTCCTTTCTGTAAAATGATGAGGCTAACTAAATATTGAAAGGAGCTATTTAAACGTAATAATATAATCGGTAAAGCTGAGTTTTCTGCTTCGCCTTATTGTATGGACTTTAATTATTATGCCAGTATAATATTTGGAAACAAATAAATAATACATTTATTTGGGAGACCAAATTGGGATTCAGTTGGTTTTCAAAACTATTCACTAGTCACCTTTCTTTAATTATAGAACAATACCTACTTTTTAGTTTTGAATTAAAACTAGCCTGATTACCACATGCTTATGTCTAAAATGATACTAGAGCAACTCTTTTGTTCTTCCTCTTTTGTTATTAATGTTTCTAAGCAGGTCTGCTTTTCTGTAGATGGTCATGACTTTCAACATTATGTCCATGACACATCCTATCAAATTATTTTTTTGCAGAAAAGTAATAATTCTTTTTCATTATCAACCACTATGTCTAGTCTCCAATGCTGGAAATCAACAAAGCTTTCCTATGGTGTTGATGCATCCTCAAAAATGTTTCCTTGACTTGGTTGACCTCCTTATCAAGTAAAAAATTCAGCAGTACTGATACTTCCAACTGAGAAAAACACACTTTTCCCTTTTGGTATGCTAAAACAATAAAAAAAAACTTGTTTGTTTCAGCTAAACACAAAAATAAATATTTTTCATTTTCCCCAAAAAAAAAAAACACATCATCATCCATATAGCACTTAAAAAATAGTCTACTTTTAATCCTACGTTTTCCGCTAAAGTTGTTTCCTACTTTGAGACAGGAAAAATTTAGAAAGTACATATGAAGATATCTGTATATACTGCATTTATGTATATATTTAATGTGCATTGCTAGGTTTTCTATTTTAGTAAATGTAGGTTAATTCTTTCAATGTCATTATGTGACCTCTCACTGCTAAACTGTGTCATAGAGGTTTCAATCAGCCTGAAGTTTTTATCTTTTCAGTATTGATTTTGTTTGTCCTGAAGCCATGTGAATTTCCAGGACATAAGCTTATTTATTAGACTCAATCTCCTTCTCTCACACGTTAAGCCTCCCCTGAACACTACAGGATTTAACCTGAAAATATTCATTTCCATTCACCTCATAGTAGCTGGACCCAAATCTTACTGATGTGAACTCACCTAACAGCTCGATGGCATTAAAAAAGTTATTGTCATTTGTGAAAAAATTGGAATATGTTTTGATGCCTATGAATATATTTGAAAATATATAAAATTTCACACAGAATATACAGAAAGTGAAAAAAATAACACCACTGAAAAGGGGAACTTAAGTAAGTTGTAATCACAGGCACACAGCTGCAAAAGTGAGTCATATAGTGGATAATGCAAAGGATGGGAACATGCTGGTCTGATGAAAATCTCCAGTAACTACAACATTTGGCATAAACACATGATTCCTTATGCATCTTACAGTGAATTAAACAAAAGGCATTCCTGTGTTAATGCAAATTTTGCAATAAAAGAGGATTTTCAGCACACCAGACTCTTTAATGACTGGCTCGTCAGTCACCAATGGATTGGTGCAAGGCCAATGTGGTGTCTAAATTTAAAAATCTTTACCAAATAAGTAGAGACATGTAAGTTAAACTTCTATGTAGCACGACCCTCTTGGGGACTGCTTGGATTTACATGCTTATCTGCACCCCCATGACCTTGTGAACACCCTAACCCACTTGACACTCTGGGTCCAGACATCTTTGCACCACCTTAAAGTAATAAAGCAAACAATTCAGTGCGTTTATATTCTATTAACGTTTACTGGAACAATTCAAAGAGGATATTGTTAAACAAATGAGGCAACAGATCTACTGAGCTTTGGGTAACCATCCTAGCTCAGCTCAGCAGAGGAATCCATCTAGAATAACACAAGATAAGATAATTTGTAGATAAACAGTATATTATATACACATATGTACAGTAGAATACTACTTGAACCTGAAAGAGGATAAGCAAAGGTTAAGTAATTGTACTGGCAAAACTTCTAAAAGGGGAACCCAGGCTTAATAGAAATGGTATGAGGGCGCTTTAAGCAGTAATGACATCAATGTCTTCGTTGCGGGCCTGATAATCTTCACCGGCAGTCGGAGCTCATTAACTATATACAATAAGGTGCAGTAACAAGCAAAGTAATTTCTTCAAATTGCAGAAGCTAAAGCTAACGCTAACACTGTCTATGCACAGTGTTCAAAGGTAGGTGCAGTAAAGTAATCCCAAGGTAAAGCAGTCTGTACACAGTGTCCCAGTGAAATAGTAAGGAAGGATTTTCAAAAGTGGGCAATTGCCCTCTCACCAACGACCAAGAGATCAATCAGCAGGCCCAGGAGGAAGAGAGCATGGGGCGGGTCTCTGGCTTATTTTATAGCTCCTCCCAGCAATCTCCCTGTTGGTAGCAAAGATCCCTGGGATATGTAGTCAGGTGTATAGTCATGCGGAGCAATTGCCATTCTGAGGGACTACTATCCCCACAATCCCTTTGGTTTGGCTCACAAATATGATGTCAGTTAGTAATGCTGGGCACTAGGGGGGCATGCGATATATAGAAATACTGGAGGATCGCTGTACTTTGCAATTGTAGTCCACATTGCTACATCTATAAAAGTTTGATAAAGGATCACATACAACAATATTACAAGCAATAGTAAGCACACATTCAGGAAAGTCTGATGTTGTCAAACAAATCTGCTTTCTTTTTGAGGAAGTAAGCAAAACCTTAGACGATGGAGTGGCTGTGGATAAAGTATACTTGGACTTTAAAAAAGCATTTGACACAGTTCTCCACAGATGGCTAATGTGTAAGTTTAGGTCTATAGGCTTAGAAAATTCAGTCTGTAATTGGATAAAAAAAACCTTAAACCATGGAACTTGGTAATACTGCACTTGATACAGCACATCACTAATTTATAGGCCATACACAGAGGGAGGACCAGGTGAAGGGGTTAATGTGCAGAATAAGGGAGGTGAAAAGAAAAACATATCTGCGCTTGGAAACAAGAAAACTAGCAGCTGTACAATACACTATAACCCAGATACCAGGCACACTAATATGGACTTTTATCCTAATGTATGCACAGTGTTTTGCTTGCACAGTATTGCACTTTATTTTTTTATATATGATTATATTTGTTTAGCCCTGCACTTTATTTATATAGAATAAGGGGGGTATAGGAGTTAATATACAGGTCACAAAGGGTGAGATGTACAGGAAAGAAGGGGATAAAAAAACAAAGCCACAATCTATTACAACCGCTCACCATAAATTATCTGCTGCTGGTGATCTTTTTATTCACAAATCTTAGATGAATACTCATTCCCTTTGATTTCACATTGATCACCAGGTACAGAGCTGCCCAGATCAGCTCTGTACATTGAGGTTGATTTACTAAAGGCAAATATACTGTGCATTAGCAGTTGTTCTAGATCTGAGGAGGAGCTCTGAAATGAGGGTAAGCTCTGTTGATTTCTATCATCCAATCATGTGCAAGCAAAATTTCTGTTTTTTATTTTCCTTGCATGTTCCTCACAGATCTAGATCAACTGCACTGGCAGTGCACTTGTGGAAGCACTTGCGGTTGCACTTGCAGCGCACAGACTATTTACCTTTAGTAAATCATCCCTATTGTGTCTGTGATTTGAGCTGCCCAGTGATGGCTCAGATCACAGCTATCAACAGGCAAAGTATCTGCCCATGCTTTATTTCTGCATTTGTAAATGGAAAGCAGAAATACATGCCCACCATTCCATCACTCCTAAACTTATGGGGGTAGTAAATTTCTTAAGGACCGTATTCAAAGAGTAGGGATTAAAGCAATATTAAACCAAAAAACAAACATCAACCAGTTCCAGACCGCCCAACGTACATATACTGCGGCAGAGCGGCCCGGCTGTGCAAAACAACATACTTGTATGTTGTGCATGCCCACGAGTAGTGGGGCGCGCATGTGTCAACGCTGTCCCCGCTGCATTTGAATTTGTACAGGTCCAGGCCAATGATTTCTGGCCTGGACCTGCTGATCAGTTCTGGCGAATGACAGTCTGTCCTCTGGAAGTGATGTCATCTCCCCTCGTGGAGCCCTTTTTGGTTCCAGCGAGCCAGGAGAAGATATCTACTGTGAGTACACCAACACTACACTAACACCAGTACACATAGGCACACTTTTACCCCCCTGATCGCCACCCCAGTTAAACCCTTCACTCCTGTCACAGTGTCACCAAGTGCAGTTTTCAGATTTTCGCTGATCACTGTATTGGTGTCACTTGTGACACTAAATAGCTTTAGGGCAGTTAGTGACTGTTAGTGGTAGGCCCAAGTAGGTTTAGGGCACCCCCTATATATTTCCCAATAAAGATTTAACCCCTTGATCGCCCTCCAGTTAACTTCTTCCAGTTAGACTTCTTCTAGTCTTTCACCCCCTGTTACAGTGTCACTAGTATGGTGTACAGATATTTTTTTCTGATCTCTGTATTACTGTCACGTGTGACGCTAGTTTGTATCATTGTTAGTCTTGTATAGCATCAGGGTACCTGCCAGATGTAGCGATGGTGGACTATAAGTGTAACATTATGTGCCTTCCCTGTCATTCATCATCTATAGTTGACTCCCTTTAATGCTGGACGCCAGTGACTGTCATCATATTTGTGAGCCAACCCACTGGATTGTGGGATTAGTAGTCTTTGTGACAGGGGACTTCTGGGAGAGACTATAAAAGGAGATAGGAGTTCCGTCTCACACTCTCTTCTTCCTAGGCCTTGTGTAATGCACACCTCACCGTGAAGGGGAGAGAGAGGTAGCGACCTACCACATTCGTTCAGACTCCGCATCCGCGTGTCATCGCTGGCGTCTCCATTGATGGACGTCTTCCCAGGTCGCTGACTTTAAGGCCTCTAGTTCGGACCAGTCGTTGGTGAGAGGGCAACCGCTCACCTTCTGCATTATTTGCCTGGTTACTTTATTGGAACACTGTTTACAGACACCTTTGGAACACTTTACTGCACTTCTATTTGAACAGTGTACATAAACACCTTTATCTACAATCACTTTAAGGAATACCATTAGCCTGTTTAAATGAGTCATTCATCACTGTGCCTTATTGGATATAATCTAATGAGCTCCAACTGCCAGTGAAGGCTATCAGGCCTGCACCACGGACATTGCTGTTATTACTGATTAAAGGGCTCTACACTATCCTCATGCTGGCTAATCCCTTATTAGGATTTTAAGGTTGATTTTACCTCCCTTGACTTGTATGAGATGTTTTTCACGGAAGATCTATACAGAACTATTGTGGACCAAAGCAATTTATATGCTGGTCAATTTATCGCCGCAAATCCAAATTTGACTCTTGCCAGGAAATCGGGCTGGAAACCTATAGCGGTTCCCAAATTTAAGACCTTTCTGGGCCTATCCCTCCTCATGGGCATTACTAAAAAGAGTGAGTTGCAGTCATATTGGTCCACTGACCCAATTCACTATATGCTCAGGATTCGATATGAGCAAATCTTGCAGTTCATGCACTTCAATGACAATAAACTCTGTCGTCCTCGGGGTGACCCTGAATATGATCCACTTCACAAAATTTGGCCCCTCATAAACCACTTCAACCAACAATTTGCAGTCTTGTTTATTCCCGATCAAGATGTCTGCATTAACGAGTCCCTGATTACATTTTCTGTCCGCCTTGTGTTCAAACTGTTTCTCCCCAGCAAGAGTGACAGATATGGGGTCAAGATGTTCAAGCTCGGCTGGAGGTCCACAGGTTGATCAGACATGTAACCACCTATGAGTTAGCTTTCACACCGACTCAATTCCTGCTCAACCTCCCTTCGATCCCTAGGAAGACATACTTTCGTTCTCTCTCCATGCATATGGTGAATGCAGCGAAAATGTGTATCCCAGCGAAATGGCGCTCCCCAGACCCCCCTACAATTGCTGACTGGTTTCACAGAATAGGCAAAACAGTGGAACTAGAAAATCTGATCCATCAAGCACGAGATACACCGACCAAATTCACCAACACCTGGGCCTGCTGGCACCACTTTCTCACGACTACTGAATACCAAAGACTCATATAATGCATTATAATTGGGGACGGTGTTGGTCGACAGACAATATCCCCGTCCCCTCCCCCCTTGCCTATTTCTTTACTTTTTAACCCCCTTCCCTTCCCTATCGCTCACTCCTCTTCCCTTTGACACGATAGTTTCCCTCACAGTTAGTTGTCTCTTCTTGGACATACCAGTCCTTATCTTTTTAGGCTGGTAACCTACACTCAAATAGAAATGTTCCCTAGCATGACGCTCGAAGTTCCTCATACGATTCACACTGACTCATACCTATTCACATACTTACACCTGCTATCAATACGAGTCACTTCACTCAATAGTTGACATCCATGCTCTCAACTACACTATCTCTAATGTTCATTGTTCTCTTTACTTTATACTAAACTTTACCATGTTTCCTTACGTTGTTATAACACCTCGAAACCACTCCCTGTTTAAATATGCAACTAAAGCTTATCTGTATTCATTCTTTTGATACCCTATGTTGCGGCTGCGCCCGCACTCACACAGTTAATATGACTCTTTGTATTGTCCTTTGTATTTCTGTTTGCATTGTTAAACAAAATAAAAATCCTTTTAAAAAAAAAAGATGTACAAGCTCTGTGACAGGGCAACAGGCTATACATATAAATGAACAAAACTAATGCACAAACCAAGCTAAACAAAAAGGGAAAAGAATGGCAGCCAACATTAAAAAGTGTTCCCACAAAGTATGCAATGAATTAAATAAATAAATGTGGCGCTTACTCAAATAAATAAACAATAAAAATTCCTGAAGTGAAATTAATGTAAATAGGTGTGCAAAACGTATCAAAAGCACCAAACGATTCCTCAAGGTATGATGCAAATGTGAATGACAATATACAATGCATGTGAACAAATAAATCCAACAGAAAAAAAATTATATTTTCAAAGATAATAAACTAATATAAAGTGCTTGTGCAAAGATCCTTGGTAATAAATGTGTAATCAAGTGCAAAAAGTTCAGTTCATAAAAATGTAGTGACAATTGTTTCCACCATCCGCAGTGCACCAATAGTGTGCCTCAGCCTCTCACCTCAAATGAAGACCCCTACAGGTCTAGTAGCTCTTTTGTTGTAAGATATCCTCAATGGCAACCAGCTCACTCTTCTTCTTAGAGCATCCGGCCAGGTAAGGTATAATCCAATCAATGGCGGTTGGTGCTCAAAATGTTTGGGGGGGCGCAAACAAACTGAAAAATACTGAACCCCCCCCCATCAATTGCAGCCTCATTGTGCCCATCAAATGCAGCCATTGTGCCCATCAAATGCAGCCACTGTGCCCATCAATTGCAGCCATTGCGCCCATCAATTGCAGCCATTGTGCCCATCAAACGCAGCCACTGTGCCAATCATATGCAGCCACTTGTGCCCATCATATGCAGCTACTTGTGCCCATCATATGCAGCCATTGTGCCCATCATATGCATCCATGTGTGCCCATCATATGCAGCCATGTGTGCACATGATATGCAGCCACTTGTGCCCATCATATGCAGCCACTGTGCCCATCATATGCAGCCACTTGTGCCCATCATATGCAGTCAATGTACCCATCATATGCAGCCATTGTGTCCATCATATGCAGCCATGTGTGCCCATCATATGCAGCCATGTGTGCCCATCATATGCAGCCACTGTGCCCATCAATTGCAGCCATTGTGCCCATCAATTGCAGCCATTGTGCCCATCATATGCAGCCACGTGTGCCCATCATATGCAGTCATTATACCCATCATATGCATCCATGTGTGCCCATCATATGCAGCCATGTGTGCACATGATATGCAGCCACTTGTGCCCATCATATGCAGCCACTGTGCCCATCATATGCAGCCACTTGTGCCCAACATATGCAGCCACTTGTGCCCAGTATATGCAGCCACTTGTGCCCAGTATATGCAGCCACTTGTATCCATCATATGTAGCCACTTGTACCCATCATATGCAGCCACTGTGCCCATCATATGCAGCCACTTGTGCGCATCATATCCAGTCAATGTACCCATCATATGCAGCCATTGTGTCCATCATATGCAGCCATGTGTGCCCGTGATATGCAGCCACTTGTGCCCATCATATGCAGCCACTGTGCCCATCATATGCAGCCACTTGTGCCCATCATATGCAGCCACTTGTGCCCAGTATATGCAGCCACCTGTATCCATCATATGTAGCCACTTGTACCCATTATATGCAGCCACTTGTGCCCATCATATGCAGCCACTTGTGCCCATCATATGCAGCCATTGTGCCCATCATATGCAGCCATGTGTGCCCATGATATGCAGCCACTTGTGCCCATCATATGCAGCCACTGTGCCCATCATATGCAGCCACTTGTGCCCATCATATGCAGCCACTTGTGCCCAGTATATGCAGCCACTTGTGCCCAGTATATGCAGCCACCTGTATCCATCATATGTAGCCACTTGTACCCATTATATGCAGCCACTTGTGCCCATCATATGCAGCCACTTGTGCCCATCATATGCAGCCATTGTGCCCATCATATGCAGCCATGTGTGCCCATGATATGCAGCCACTTGTGCCCATCATATGCAGCCACTGTGCCCATCATATGCAGCCACTTGTGCCCATCATATGCAGTCAATGTACCCATCATATGCAGCCATTGTGTCCATCATATGCAGCCATGTGTGCCCATGATATGCAGCCACTTGTGCCCATCATATGCAGCCACTGTGCCCATCATATGCAGCCACTTGTGCCCATCATATGCCGCCACTTGTGCCCAGTATATGCAGCCACTTGTGCCCAGTATATGCAGCCACTTGTATCCATCATATGTAGCCACTTGTACCCATTATATGCAGCCACTTGTGCCCATCATATGCAGCCACTTGTGCCCATCATATGCAGCCATTGTGCCCATCATATGCAGCCATGTGTGCACATCATATGCAGCCACTGTGCCCATCATATGCAGCCATTGTGCCCATCATATGCAGCCATTGTGCACATCATATGCAGCCACTTGTGCACATCATATGCAGCCACTTGTGCCCACTGACCCCCCGGCTCTGGCAGCACCCCCAACCCCCCCCGCACGTGGCTCTGACAGACCCCCTGGCTGGCACATACCACAAGGCAGCAGCTCCTCCAAGTGCACCAGAGCAGCTGTGACCTCCGCTCCAGCGTGTGTCTCCTCCGCTCCTCTTCCTAAGCGCCAGGCATCCAATAGGGTGGTCTGGCGCTTTGGCCAATCAGGAGACAGGTCTGACGCCCTGCCTCCTGGTTGACAGGGAGGAAGGTTAGTGTGAAAATAGCAAAAATTTATTCGCTATCATCACACAATTGGGTGGGACCAGGGCACACTTTCTGCGCCCCGAGCCCACCCTATTTTGAAGCCTATTAGAGCCTCTGGCTCTAATCAAGTGCTTAAAAAAGTACCACCCCCTCCTACCCCCACCATAGGAATCCATGCATCCGGCATCCTGAAAGGGGCCAGGCGCATGGACAGGGGGTGGCGCCCGTGCGCCCACAATGCACGGACCGCCACTGAATCCAATAATTGGGAAGGAGATTCCACTTTAAACTAAAACATCCTTAGTCTCCTCCATTCTCCTCCATTCAAAGCTCATAGGGAATAAAAAGAGATCTCCATAGTGCAGTAATCAAGTAAAAAACATTTTTACTTTGGGAGGAACCAGGTGAAGTCCCTGTTATATCGATGCTGAACAATGCTTTTTTATATGTAAGTTTGCTGCTGCATAATAAATGCTTTTTTATTGGTTACTGCTCTATGGAGATCTCTTTTTATTCCCTATGAGCTTTGATTGGAGGAGACTAAGGCTTTAGTTTAAAGTGGAATTTCCTTCCCAATTATTGGATGTCTGTATACCTAATCCAAATAGGTCTGTACAATTCTATATTCCAGGAAGAGATTATCATAGCACTTCTGTATCCAAGAGGTGCTGTGCCTCAATTTCCCAATCCAAATGCAGTGAGCCGGCTCCATGAGAGGCATATTTTGAATGTCCTCCCTGGTACCCCTACCCAACGATCACCCCCAAGAAGATGTTGTGTCTGTGGAAAATAGCGTGTCATCTGCTATTTTTGCCCCTCCTGTCCTGGCCAACCTGGTCTCTGCATCGGGGACTGTTTCCGTCGCTACCACACACTAGTGGAGTATTAGCATAGAGTACAGTCCTAGGGCACACTTTCACACAAAGGTCTCCAAAGATGAGATGGCCATTGCATTTTGAGAGATTCTAACCTGGAACATTTACCGTTACAAATAAAAGTGTAAATAAAATTTAAAAAATCCCCTTTTCGGAAAGTAGACACCCCAAAGTATTTGCTAAGAGGCATGGTGAGTATTTGTCAGCTCTCATTTGTTTTAGAAAATGAAGGAAAGGAAAACCTTTTTTTTTTTCTTTTTTTAATATTCAAAACTTTGTGACAAAAAGCAAGATCTGCAAAATACTCAACATGCCTCTCAGCAAATAGGTTGGGGTGTCTACTTTCCAAAATGGGATCATTTGGGGGGGGGGGATTTTGTGCTATCTTGGCATTTCATGGCCTTCGAAACTGTGATAGGTAGTGAGGAGTGAAATCAAAAATTTACGCCCTTAAAAAAACTAAAGGCGGTGATTGGTTTTTGGGGTCCTGTACACGGCTAGGCTGCCAAAAAGTCTCACACATGAGGTATCCCCGTACTCAGGAGAAGCAGCAAAATTCATTTTGGGGTGTAATTTTGCATATAGCCATGGCATGTGTGAGCAATATATAATTTCAGTGACAACTTTGTGTAAAAAAAAATTAATTATTTTTTATCAAATTTCAATCACTTGTGACAAAAAATATAATATTCAATGGGCTCAACAAGCCTCTCAGCAAAGTCCTTGGGGTGTCTTCCTTCCAAAAAGGGGTAATTTGGAGGGGAGGGGTTTGTACTGCCTGCCATTTTAGCACCTCAAGAAATTAGATAGGCCGTCATAAACGAAAAGCTGCAGAAATTCCAGAAAATGTACCATAGTTTGTAGATGCTATAACTTTTGCGCAAACCAATAAATATACGCTTATTGAATTTTATTTTACCCAAGACATGTGGCTGAATAAATTTTGGCCTAAATGTATAACTAAAATTTAGTTTATTGGATTTTTTTATAACAAAAAGTAGAAAATATCATTTTTTTTTCAACATTTTCCGTCTTTTTTTGTTTATATCGCAAAAATAAAAATCCCAGAGGTGATCAAATACCACCAATCCTTAAAATTGTTCTAAAGGCTCAAGGTTTTTTACCTTCATGCATTCTATGCACGAAGGTAAAAAACCTTCTCTGCACATCATCCCCCCAAGACCCATCGCAATCCAACGATGTGCATGCTAAGTATAACATGTTTGTCAGTCCATACCAAGGCCCTTTGGGCACACAACGTTACATGCCCTTGCCCATATAAGAACTGTCAAAGCACAGATCGGACAGATGGGGGATAGCCTCCCAGGAGACAGAGCGTTTTTATTTATTTTTTATTTTTTGGGTCCGGCGGGCGTGGTGATTGATGATGGATTTATATCAAGGGACACAATTTTGTTTAGTTTTTAATAAAGGACTTGTCAAAAACTGTTTCTATGTTTTTATTATTTTTTTTGACACTTTTTTGGTTAATGGGTAGGGGTACAATGTACCCGATACCCATTCACATGGGGGGGCGGGATCTGGGGGCCCCCTTGTTTCAGTTTCCGATAAGCCCCCTACTACAGCCCAGGGTTGTCAGAAAGAGGCCCCTGCCCCAAAGCACCCATCCCCCATGTTGAGGGCATGTGGCCTGGTATTGTTCAGGGTGCCAGGGTGCATGCTTGGATAAGGGTCGGTCTGGTATGGATTTTGCGGGGGGGGGCTATGCTGTTTTTTTTTTACCTTTTTGGAGTGGGGTTTTCCTTAAAATCCTTACCAGACCCGAAGGGCCTGGTATGAACTGAGGGGAGACCTTACGCCGTTTTTTAAAACATTTTTCTATTGCCGGGCAATGCTGGCATTGTTTTCTTTACATTCATCTATCAGTGGAGAAGCCCACTAACATGATGACTTATGGTTGTTAAGGACATGGGCGATTGGCTGGCTTCCCGAACCCTCTGCTTAACACAACCAGCTATTTCTTCACACGGAATTCGGATCGGTCGATCGTTTTTCGACCAATTCTGAAAATGTCACATGTCTATACTCCAGTATGTATAAGGGGGGAGGGGGCATACTGTTACCAAAACATTTTTTACTTTAAAGCAGGGAATGCATTAAGGTAAAAAATGCTTAGGCTTTAGAGCCATTTTAAGTCTTTCCTACTTAGAGTGGACAAGCCTCCAACTCCTACCTGGGTCAGATTGCAGTAAAACCTAGGGACACCTGCTCTAGTGACACCAATGGCCTCAGCCAGGTCAAAGGCAAGAGCAAGATCAAGAGTAAATGGCTACAGAGTCAGGCAGAAGCAAAATAAATGGTACAAACAGGAGCAGCGAAAACACTGATGCTGGGAGCAGCTTTATATGAATTAATTAGACTCATGGGGAATGGCATGTCATTGCCATCATCCCTGATATATAGGTAAATTTACTACCTCCAATAGTGGGATTTTTAAGGCAATGTGAAAAAAGGGGAGCAGCTTTATATAGCCACCTACCAGCTGAAATCAGGTGGAGCTGATCACTGAAACCTGCTGGCTTCTGGTAGACACATGCTGGTGGACACTGCAACTGCAGCTATTAGCCCTGAGAACCACAGCGCCACCACCAGATGAACCAGGTTCTGACAATAGGTAACAATACAGTAAAAAATGTGGATCTAAAAGGAAACTCTGTGGAAGGCAAAATAAGTATGAACTATCTATTGCTTGGAAGGCCCTCAGGCTGGGTTCACACTTAATTTGCATATGGCTCACAGCAGGAGTCTTGTGGGTCCCTGTTCTCCATTTTAGGGATGAATCAGGCCCAAGTTTTTGCCTGAATTTGGACCTGAAATGGAGCCAAAGATACACAGGACCCCTGTGCAATTCGCTCTGCAGCTGCCACAGAGATGTGTGAAAAGGCTCCATTGAGAGCCAGGCACACTCTCCTGATATGCGAATTAAATGCGGGGAAACCTGCGTCCAATTCGCACTAGTTTTAACCCAGCCCGACTAAAATTATATAAAGTGTGCTGGAGAAGGAGCATTCATTCTCAATGACAGAGTCCTATAATTGAGTTGGTGTAGCAGCCTCCTTAAATTAATCCAGCTAGCAGCAGTTAAATTTGCACAAGATCAACAAGATGGAAATGTATATGGGTGACCAGAGGCCTCTCACCACTGCTGCTGAATAAGTATCCTCCAGTCAGGTATCAATCTATAAGTCCTTTCCAGTAGACGGTGTAGGCAGGTGGTGAAAAAGTACATCATTTTGTTGCAGTGTACTTCCTCCTGTCTGTGTGACTTCCTGTCTGGTCTGGCTGAGGGATTTAAATATAGGAGGAAGGAGGGTAAGTTAGTCAGTCAATGTGGTCGGGAGCTAAACACGACAGGATGTAGTCGCTGGTAGACTGTGCAATGTACCTCTGAGCTGGACCATTCAAATGAATGATGGACTTTGGATAGGGAAGAGCATAGAATGCATATAATACACGTTATTCTATTATCTGGATAAATGTTTTCTTTCTGGATTACAGTAAAGCTAAGTAAAGCTGTGCAATCACATAGTGTGTCAGGAAGGCACTAGCGATAGTACAGATGAATGTTACACCCTATTTTGGTTTGAATATATATGTTGACATTAACTCCTTTATTGACAACTCTTAGTGACATTTGTTCATGTCCATATTTTCTTAATTTTAAATTTTTTTAATTTTTTATTATTTTATTAGTTTTTATTTTTATTATATTTTTTTATTATTTCTTTTTATAGCTAATTTTTAAATACATTATGGATTGTATCCCAATCACATTTGGGCATGTGTATATACCATGATGTAAACCCGATTTGAGTCCTGGGTAGCTGCGTTATCTGCATTTTTTCCAAATTTGAATTCATTTTATTTATGTTGACCTATGTGGCATATAAGGATCAACTTCAGTGACCCCGGCATCAATTGGGGCCAAATTATTTGTCTGTGACAGTGATTTACACATAATAAGTATATACTTGATTTGTTTAGTTTACAACAGGAGTGTATTATTGGGCGGCCTTGTACGATTTTGGTATTATTAATTCAGATTGTTTTTATTAACTTCATTTAGCAATTTACCTAACTCAATGTCCATTGTTCGACCATTGAACATTTTCATGTGCCTTTCAATGCACATTGTATCCAATTTTTTTTGGGCCCGCTGTAAACCAGTAGTGGATCACATCTGGTGCCGTATGTATTTTATGTCATTCCTTCTTACATTCTGTTATTGTTTATTTGAATGGCGGCCTTTGGATCATTTACGTCCATCAGTAGTACGTGGATGTTCACAGTGTTTGCCCTTGGCCTGTCTTTGTATTTGCTCTGCCTCCTGCTCATATGACTGATTCTATTGTACTGATTTCTGCCTGTATCCTGACTATTCTCTGCCAGCCATTCATGCCTGTATCTGACCGTCTGTTGCAGACCTGGCTCGTCCGACCTTGCATCCAGTTATCCACCTCTCCTGCTCTGCATGCTACCTGGTCCCTGCTGATCCTTCACCTGCTAAGTGCTGCCAGTTCTTTTTCACCTGCTACCAGCCAGCTGCCTGTCAGTCACCTGCTGCCTGCAGTCTGCCCAATCCTGGGTCTGCTGCCATCTGCTGTTCTAAAGATCTGACACGCCTCTGTCGACGCACCTGCTGCCCACTGCCACAGGTGACAGAACATCTTACAGGCAATCATACCTCGCCGTGCTCTCACAGCTACTGTCGCAACATCAGTGGTCTCAGAGCCAGGGCTGTATGAGAGGTTTCCATCTACACATGGGGCTCTGTCACAAGGTACATAACAGTGTGGCCTGGTCTGTGTTTCCTGAGAAGAAAAGTAATGGGAAGATGATGAGAGAAGGAAGGAAGAGCAACAAACTCAGGATGTGTTGATAATAAAAGGGGGGAAGGCTCTGCCCAGATAGACAGTCTGCTGCATGGGAAAGAAGACACAGACAAGCCACAGCATGTAAACTCCAGCTGCCTACAGATAAAGAGAGAAGGGAAGCAGTTCCAGCTGCTTTCACGTCCACCATTTAGGAGATTGTTTGAACCTGCAGTCCTCCCTTAAGACACTAGTTCTGGAGATCTGGAGTTGGGAAGATAGGAGAAAGACTGTTACTATTGTTTTCTGGAATGACCAAGTTTTTCAGTAAAGCTTTTGAAACTTTGTCTTTGCCTAGCAGGAAGTTCCTAAAGAGGTGTAATGCAAGTAACAGACACACACATGTAGTTTCCAGCCAGGGTCAGAAAGCAGATTGGGGTATGAAGACTACACTGCAGGAGTAATGTGTTATGGAGTAGAGCAAGTGGTTACCAAGGGTAATGGAGGTTTACCAAGCTTAACGGTAGCCTCTTGCATCAAGGTAGTTGTTGTTGACACTTCCTCTGTGACTGGTCTGTCTCCCATAACACCAGGAGCAGATCAGCGCCACAGAGGTCCTTGGCCTGAGCACAGGTACAGAAGAGAAGGAAATATTCCAGAGCATATATGGAATCCGCGTTGGGTGCTCGGTGGGACCCAGTTCCATTACTGATACCGATAGTGAGGTAGTGGAGATATGCTGTACAGGTGGAGAGGGCATGGGCTCATCGTGTCCCTCCTAAATGCAACGGAGACAGTACTGTATACAATGACAGGGGGATCAGAGAGTTAACCGGAAGACAGTTTATTGCTCCAGTGTACAAGGTGCAAAGGTGCATGGCACAAGTAAAGGTACACCATGTGCAAAGCAAGTGATCCTGTTCAAAGTGCCTAGCGTAGCCCACAAGAACCCACCCCAGGGTAGGCCTTCCATGTGACCCCACACTTGGCACCCAACAAGGAGGGGAATATGATAGGAGTGTCATCCGCCTACCCTACATGCATACACTGCAGAGTCTGATTATGAAAGCTGCCCAAATTTGGACACTTTAGAGTAATATCTCTGTGACTCGATCAGGATAACATGTGACTACATAGCATAGTCTCTATAAGACACAATAACAACAGCAGGGATAGGCACGGACCAAGGTTGGGGCAGACATTTTCCAAAGTACAGACCTTAGTGAAGGACACCAAGGTACATTTAAAATTAAAACCATCAAACAAATACTTTATCTACTCTCTGGCCTAATTCTCCCTGCAAAAAATATATAACATGACCCCCTTTAGAGCAGGCTAGGGTCCCCATAGATCCCCATTTAGAGCAGGGTCCCCATAGATCCCCCTTTAGAGCAGGCCAGGTCCCCATAGATCCCCCCCTTAGTCTTACCTTTTCACCTACTGTATATTCCCTGGCCGTGCTACCAGGTTTTCCTGCACCACCAGCAGGTGGTACTATAGTCCAGGGGCTCTCCCTGCAAAGAATATAATATATATTTAGCTAACATGATGTTATTATGCTGGAGGCTGGCACAGCAGAATCCATCCAGCTCCAAGCCAGCACCTGTCATTTGACCTTGACCTTACTCTGTTGTTCTCCCACCTGCACTGCCTGAAAAGTGCCACCTCCTTTGCATTTGAAAAGCGCCACCCTCTGCTCCACTCCCTCGGTCCCTCCAACATATCACTCCGCCGCATCCAGAGTTCCAGACTCCACTATAGAGTGGGCAGCACTGGCCAGATCTACAGAGTAGGAGCCCAAGCCAGCCATTGCATCGCCATCTAGTGAGGGAGGGTCTGACAGTCTTAGTACAAAAAAAGTCCTACCCGAAAGTGGCGGCCGGGCCATGGACCCTGCAAGGACCACTCATGGACACCAGTGTCCATGTACAGACACCTTGCCGATCCCTGAACAACAGAGAGTCATGCTTTAATTCACAGCTACTTTCTATCTATTATCCTCTTAAAAAGCATCTCATTCTTCATAGTGAAGTCCAGGGTAGCTCTTTTAATACAGGTGAACAGCTGGGGGGATGGAAGGCCCAAAGTCAAAGGGCCAGGTGGAACTGGACCTGGAACTTGGGTTCTCTATTAGCAAACCAGGAGGGGCTCTACACAGTAGCTGTTATTAGGCTCCTGGCCAGCTGCACTCATGACCAAGTACGACATAGCTACATCTCAGTGCTGCCCAGCTGTACACTCCCACCCTTACCTTACCCAGTAATGGAGACCACACCGTGCTGGAGTGTAAATATGCCGTAGCAGCTCCTTTATTAAATAACAAAATATATATATATAAATAACTTTATAAATAACTTTTATAACCAATAAACAACAAATAAACAACAAATAAACAACATCAAGAAAAACGTGACGTAGGCCTATAGTAGTACATTACCCCCCCCCCCCCCAAATTACCATAATAAACAGCTCGTGCACTGCGGTCAACTCAACTGTAACTAGGCCTCAAGCTGACATACTAGCTCAGAGACAAAACTATTCCCGCAGTGCAGTCATCCACCATATACCCTACATCACTTATAGGGAATATACCAAACGGGCCCATATCTCCAATGGGTCCCGCATCAAGTTTCCTGTGGGGAGGGGGTTTCTTCTCTATGCCTACGTCACACAACATCCGCCAATGCTACGACGTCCGGTGTACCTGTAAACAAATTATTAGCACCTGTAAAGCATTAAACAAGGGAGGGAGGGCGGGAACTTTTCTCCTAACAGACTGAACTCAGGGGAGGATTGTTCCTCCCTTTCCTGTTGCCCAGCTCCACCCCCCTCTAATCCTTAAACGGCCATGCACCTTAAAGGCATGTGGACTTTTGTCATGTCAGCCCTGCGCTGATCACTACGTTCAAAGCTGCGGGCTGTTCTTGACCAAGTACGACATAGCTACATCTCAGTGCTGCCCAGCTGTACACTCCCACCCTTACCTTACCCAGTAATGGAGACCACACCGTGCTGGAGTGTAAATATGCCGTAGCAGCTCCTTTATTAAATAACAAAATATATATATATATAAATAACTTTATAAATAACTTTTATAACCAATAAACAACAAATAAACAACAAATAAACAACATCAAGAAAAACGTGACGTAGGCCTATAGTAGTACATTACCCCCCCCCCCCCCCCCCCAAATTACCATAATAAACAGCTTGTGCACTGCGGTCAACTCAACTGTAACTAGGCCTCAAGCTGACATACTAGCTCAGAGACAAAACTATTCCCGCAGTGCAGTCATCCACCATATACCCTACATCACTTATAGGGAATATACCAAACGGGCCCATATCTCCAATGGGTCCCGCATCAAGTTTCCTGTGGGGAGGGGGTTTCTTCTCTATGCCCACGTCACACAACATCCGCCACCGCAAACAAGGTTAAAACCTTAACCTTGAGCGCACCTCCACACCCTAAGTGCTCGCTCAATACCATCCTGAATACCGATGGCCCACATATCTGTGCCAACTGGGTTCAGATGAACACCATCAGCCCTCAGATAACGCCAAGTGTCTACCTCCAACTCCCTGTGCCTGATGGCCAACCCCCCGTGTTTAACAAAAAATCTGCTGACCTCCTGATTAACCTTCTTCCGAGCTTTGTTAAGTAGGTCCACAGACCTGGCAAAACGCCATGAAGTCCTGGCGATCATGTCTGACCAAACCAGGACTGTGTTGGGGAAAGCCGCCTGAAGTCGGCAAAAGTCATATTTTATGTCCCTAGTGACGTCTAGTTTTGTCCTAAGCCCCAAATCGTTGCCCCCAACGTGAATAACTAAAACTTCAGGAGGCCTATCCCATCTCGCAAACTTGAGCGCTTCCGGGATAAGACGGCTCCAGAGCATACCCGGGAAACCCAACCACTTTATGTAGGCCTCCCTCCTAGAAAAACCCAGCTGTCTACCATCCGGTCTGTCATCTCCCCTTCTGGCTCCCCAGCAGACATAAGAGTGCCCTATAATCCAAACGAGCCTCGGTGGTGCATCTGAAAGAAAAACAGCAAGAAAATTCCGGTCAACTTCAATTAATGTACCACACGAAACCATGTCGTCACTTCACACAACCCTCCCCGTCAGCAAACCCTTATGCAATCAAATCCATCCTAACATATGACCTGAAACGCCTTGACTCCCACCTCCCAATTTGTTTCACCGCTTCTTCCGGTAAACCCCACCTGACCGCCTCAGTGGCCGCCCCAATCCTGAAAGAATGCGAGGAAAATCTCAATTCCCCCATATTCATAACTCGTAAACATTTCCGGAAAACCCCTACGAACTGAAAGCGCGATAGCGCCTCGCCATTCTGATGCACCAACAGGGGGCCCTCCCCAGCTGGCCTCCCCTGTAAGAAAACACTCGTCACCAAGACGGGGCAGAGTTTGGCGTCTGGAATGGCGAAAACCACTACTTCCTTGCCTCGGCCCTGCTGGTCCGTCTTTGATCTTCGCAGATGTAAAACCAACCTGTCCTCAAAGCACCGCACGTCTCCCACTGCCAATCCATCCCCCTTTTTCCTCGAGGAACTCACCAGCTCCCCAATCCGAAAAGCCCCAAAGAAAGCTAAGACGAAGGCCGTGCGGAAAAGTCCCACCTCGTACCCAGACGAGCAAACCCCACGCAGAGTGTCCACCACTCTGCCCAGCAGTTCGAACGTCACCGGTCGTCGCTCGTCCCGTACCAACTTCCCTTTCTTGTAACCCTTAACTGCTTGACGCGCCCAGAACTCCTTGGTCCAGTCGCTCCCCCCCCCCCCCCCCAAGTTTACACCAAAAAGCCATAGCCGCCATAACTTTTTCCAGCCTCGACACAGAAATACCGCTCTCCATGTGCCTGGCGATAAAATAAATAAAAAGCAGCCTAGGTTCCCTTTCTCCCCTTGCGGTCTGAACCTGGAAAGCAACCCATTCGTCCCATACTTTCCTGTATGCTTTCCATGTCCCTTCGCTCACCGACCGCTGAATCCATCCCGCTAGTCTTCCAGTGCAATCTTCCACATCTCCACTGGACACTGGATTCCCTGACGCTCTGCCTCCGGCGCCAGCTCCCGAAACTTCTCCCACTGAAACCGAGAGAGAGCATCAGCGACCACGTTCTCCACGCCCGGCAAGTGCACCGCATGCATGAAGATGTTCATCTGCATGCACCGCAGCACCAGGTGTCTCAACAATCGTATCACCGGAGGTGATGCCGCCGATACCTTGTTGATCACCTGAACTACCCCCAGGTTGTCGATGTGGAAGCGAACTTTCCGATCCCGGAAGAATTCACCCCACAGCTCAACCGCCAACACTACCGGAAATAATTCCAGTAGCAACATGTTCCTGAGCAACCCCTCCCGCTTCCAGCTTTCCGGCCAAGGGCCCGCACTCCAGCGCCCCTTGAAGAAAGCCCCATAACCCGCCGACCCCACGGCGTCTGTGAACAACTCAAGATCAAAGTTGCTCACCGGCCCCGTCATCCATAACGCTCTCCCATTGAAATTGTCCAGGAATACGTGCCACATTCGCAGATCACTCTTATGTTCCTTCGAGAGTGTCACGTAATGCCTGGGCGACTCAATCCCCCCAGTACTTGCTGCCAATCTCCTGCTAAAAATCCGCCCCATCGGGATAATCCTGCAAGCAAAGTTAAGCTTCCCCAACACTGACTGTAGGGCTCTCAACTGCACTTTGCGCCGCCCCACCAATGCCCGCACTTCCGTTTTCAATGCCACCAATTTAACCTCCGGCAATCTGCATTCCATTGCTACTGAATCAAGTACTATCCCCAAGAAACTGATCTCTGTCCTGGGCCCTTCCGTCTTGTCGGGTGCAAGCGGAATGCCGAAATCCCCTGCAATCCTTTCCAATGTTGTAAGTAACACCGCGCAAACCTTGGATGCGGGCGGGCCGACACACAAAAAGTCGTCCAAATAGTGGATCACTGAGTTCAAACCAGACACGTCCCTCACCACCCATTCTACAAACGAGCTGAAACATTCGAAGAATGCACACGAGATAGAGCAACCCATCGGTAAACACTTATCCACGTAGTATTCCTCCTGCCACCTGCAACCCAATAAGTAAAAGCTATCGGGGTGAACAGGTAACAAACGAAAAGCCGCTTCGATGTCTGTCTTTGCCATCAGAGCCCCTCTACCATACTTACGCACCCAAAAGACCGCTGCATCAAAGGACGTGTAATGGACCGCGCAAGCCTGGGGATCAATGGCATCGTTCACCGACCCCCCTTTCGGGTAAGAAAGGTGGTGAATAAGCCTAAATTTGTTAGGTTCCTTCTTGGGGACCACTCCCAAAGGAGAAACCACTAGTTCAGGGATTGGCATTACGAGGAAGGGGCCCGCCATCCTGCCCAGAGCTACCTCTTTTTGTAACTTTTCCGTTACTACCGCCTGGTGTTTCAGAGCCGACCTCAAATTGTCTGCTCCTGGTGGCACCGAGCCCAGTACCGCAGGAATTACAAAACCCTCCCCAAAACCCGAAGCCAACAAATGAGCCACGTCCCTGTCCGGATACCTACCTAGAAAAGGCAGCATTCTTTCCACTCTCACCGGCGTCTTCCCCTTTGTTTGCAGACTCACTGGCCTTGCCTTTTCCCTGCTTAAAACACCGTGACCCAGGGTGAGATCCCCCACACCCGGAGCACTCGTGTTTGTACTTACATCCCGTTCCGAATTTGCAGGTGCCCTCATTGTACTGCCAACAGACTCCCTTCTTTTTAGCGGCCGATTGACCTGAAGCCCCCGATCCACCGGCCCCCCCCTGAAAAAACTGCCCCGCCGGTTTCGCTGCTGCCATCAAGCGCATCCACAGACTGATGTCCTTGTGGTCCCAGCGAAGCGCCGGCCTGACTGCCCTCCTCTGGCGAAATTGTTCGTCATAGCGCAGCCACGACATTCCCCCATAGGTCCGATGGGCCTCCCCGATGGCGTCCAGGTAGCAGAAAAGCGCAGAGCAGTGCTCCGGCTCTTTTTCCCCTATTACGCTTGCCAGGATTGCAAACGCCTGAAGCCAATTTTGGAAAGTCCTGGGAATCAACCTATAACGCCTCTTCTCCTCGTCCTCCTTTTTGCTGTCATCAGGTTTCACCCTATCCAGATTAAACTTTTCCAGGGGGAGCAGCGAAAATATCTCCACGTACTCCCCCTTCCAAATTTTTTCCCTGACCTCTTGCTTTAAATGAGCCCCTAGGGGCCCCTCAAAACACACGTAAACCTCGCACCGTGCGGAGTCCGCCAATCGTACAATGTCCTGTTTTTTGGTTTTGTCCCCCCCTTTCTCCCCCTCTCCCGCCGCTGGGTCCGTGGGCGGACCCGCCTCCACTGTGCCCCCCGCCCCTACCTCCCCCACCCCCGGGGCTAACGCGTCCCCACCCTGCCTGGCACTGCCCCCACCTGCCCCACCCCAATACTTTCCCTCCCGAGCGGAACCCAGGCTCGGACCGGCCCCGTCGGGGCCATTGGAGCCGCGTCAAACCTACCCACTAAGTCCCTGAGCCCTGCTAAGAGAACCCTGAGGCCGTCTCCCGACAAGGCGGGATCGGGGCCGCTGCTGCCCAAGAAAGGAGCCCCCTGAACGGCCCCGGGGCCGCAATCCCCCCCCCCCCCGTGTCTCCCAACCCGGAAGCGCCTCCCCCCCACCGAAACCCGGAAATGAAGAGGACTTACCAGGCTGCCTGGAAATGTTCCCACCAGCCGTTGTTCCCGAATCCACCGCCACCACTCGTCCCTCCGCGATCTCGTCCTCGGACCTGGACAGCTCTCCCTCCGACAGCTCCGGCTCCTCCTCCGTCAAATCCGCAGCCTGCCCCCCAGGGGATTCGCCCCCGGAGGCGGACGACCTCCGTTCCCTCATACTCCTCTTCCGTCCCTCTGCCGACTTACTGGCAAACTTCCGAGGGGTCTGGGCACTTGTTCCGGCTGCTGGGTCCACCGCCATGGGGTTAGGCCGCACGCCTCTGTGCCCCTGCTGCGGTTTAGTAGGCCTGGGCCGTACGCCCCCAGCCCCCGCTGACTGCGGTTCCCGACCAGTTCTTGCGTCGCTCCTCCCCTTCGGGTGCACCCGTGCAGACGGACCGCCTGTACCCCGGGTGGTCGCCCGGTAGCTGCCGGGCCGACTAGTCCTGGCCCCCCCCGGCCGCCGACCGCAGGCTGGGCCGAACGCCACCCGCCTGGGCCCTCTGTCCCCCATCAATGGGCGGATCGCCCCCTTGTCGGTCTTCCTCCCTCTCCTCTTCGTCCTCCAGGCCCGACTGCTGCGTCCCCACCCAGCTCCTGTTCCTCCTCCTCACCCCCCCCCTGGCGGGCCGCCGAGAAGGGCGGCCGCCCTGTGAGTATTGGGCCTGGGAGCCTGCTGGCTGTTAGCCGCCATGGCGCTTCCCCCCTCCCCCCCCTGGTGCCTGTGGAGCTCCTGAGCCGTCCGCCCGTCCCAAGATGGCCGCCCGCCGCGGCCGCCACGAGGCCTGAGGCCTGGGAGCGCTGCCGGGTGCTGGGTGATGCCTGGGTCTCGCTGGGCCCCCCCGTGGACTTAACCCCTTTTGCCAATTTTCCCGCGGGTGTTGCGGCCCCCCTCGCCGACCGCTTAGCTGGCGGTTCGGCGTCTGAAACGGCCCCCATGTCCCCCTGCCTGCCAGTGGCCCGGCGCCCCTCGGGCGAATAACGGTCCGGCGGGCGGATCTGCCGCACCTGGCTGCCGTGTGCCGTCCCCCCCCCCTCCGCTCTCACCCCCGAGGGCTCGCTCAATCTGCTCCCTCATCCACGCTGCCCCATTCGCCGCCGCTGCCGCCCGGATATTCCCCAGGAGCTCCTCCATGCTTCCTGCTGCCAACTTTTCTCCTAACAGACTGAACTCAGGGGAGGATTGTTCCTCCCTTTCCTGTTGCCCAGCTCCACCCCCCTCTAATCCTTAAACGGCCATGCACCTTAAAGGCATGTGGACTTTTGTCATGTCAGCCCTGCGCTGATCACTACGTTCAAAGCTGCGGGCTGTTCTTTCTGGTGGATGGCCTCTCGCCTGGCTGCAGATTGCTTTATCAAACATCTCATCAGGTGTGGTCTCCCTGAGCTGCTGAGGGAGGGAAGTTGAGGAATTCATACTCCCTGGATATGTCCAGGAATCCAGGTAGTTGAGTTAAAGGGGCTTGTACTTGCCCCAGACCAGGGGGGGAGTAAATGGGCACTCTACTACACAAGTGTAATGGTAATAAATAATGTTTACATCAGTGGAGCATAGGAATGCAAAGTGCATCTATTTTTAATTTAGCAAGTCGGCTATCCTCTGCCAATTAGGTTTTTTTTTTTTTTTTTACCAGGTCAGTTCTCACAGCTTTTCTGTATCTGTTTCTTTGTCATAACATTGGCTAAACGCAAATCTTGAAAAACTGCCCAGGCTTGTTTTTATTCAGTCATTCTGGATGAATATTTGTTTTGTAAATCCCTTTGAGTGATAAAAAAACATTGGCTTGATTTTCACAGCTCACAAACGTACCTTAATAAAATGGATTTAAGGGCGCTTTCACACTGCCAGCGCCCGGGCGCCGGGCTAATTCTAGCGGCGCTTTACTTTTGTTTTTGCAGCGCATCTCATCTGCTAGCGGGGAGCTTTTAACCCCCGCTAGCACCCAAAAAGGGTTAAAACCACCCGCAAAGCACCACTGCAGTGGCGCTTTTCCAGCGGTTCCACTACGCTGCCCATTGATTTCAATGTGCAGGGGCGCTTTAGGAGCAGTGTATTCACAGCTCCTACAGTGCTGCAAAGAAGCTGCTTGCAGGCCTTTTTTTTTTATGTCCTTCCAGTGCAGCCCCCCCAGTGTGAAAGCACTCAGGCTTTCACACTGAGATTGCAGTGGAGGCTTTTTTCTGGCGCTTTACAGGCACTATTTTTAGTGCTAAAGCGCTTGAAAAACGCCTCCAGGAAATAGCTGCATTCCATGGCACAATAGTGCAGGAATCACAAACCAGCTTAGGCAGAGGCACGCCAGTGCAAATCAATCCACAAGGACGTGCAGCGCCGCGAACAGGTGAACGTGTATGCGCAGCAGCACACGCATAGTGTGATAGTTGAACCACTGCCTATTTAAACCCGCTGCTGACAATGGTGCAGTACTGGTTTATCATCAGATTCCCTCTGCATTCCTGTGCCTTGTTTATCCTGCTTATCAGACTTCCTGTGTACCGTCCCGGCTTGCCTTGACCTGCTCTTCTTGATCTTCCAGCTTGACCTTTTGGCTTGTATCCTGACTTGTTCCGGCTTGCTCCCTGCATCTGATCCTGGCCTGGCTTACGGACTCTGCCTTACCTGTCTTCTGTGCATAGATCCGGCTGGCTCCTGTTTACGCTTTTCCTGGACTGTTTTACTGTGAATTACCCCTGTCCTGGTTCCCGCTGAGCTATTCGGTCTGCTTCACTGGTCCGCACCTTCTGGACCATCCAAGCATGCCTGCCCTGCAGTATACCTGGCCTGTTCCAGCAAGCTACTGGCAACCAGCTTCAGCAATCAGGCAACCGTGCTTCTGTGGGCACCACACCCCCTGTGTCACCTCCAGGGGTGTGCTGCACTCGGCCACAAGGGAAGCCCTCCCAGCATCTCGGCCTCATACCAAATTCCTGACAGTATAAACCAGCCATGTCAGAGGCTGACACAGGTGTTTTCCCGCTGGAAGCCTTATGTCAACAAGTCAGCCCTCACCCAGGCTGTCCAAAGACTTCAGGAAGGTTACTTCCAATTGGAGGGCCATCTGCAACACCTGTTAGTGACACCTGCTTCCACAGATCAAGGCCCATCCTCCGCCAGCTCTTCTGCTCCTGCCCAAGAATGCACTGTTGCTACTCCTATTGTGGTTGTACCCCTCTAGAACCACGAGTTCTAACACTTTTTCTGGCGATCAAAAGAAATTCCGATCCTTTAAAAATGCTTGTCTTCTGTACTTGGCTCTGCAACTCCAGACTTTTTCTATTGAAACAGTGAAAGTAGGATTCATCATTTTCTTACTGACAGATGAACCTCAAGCATGGGCCCATGGCTTATTCGAGCAGAACAGTCCAGTCATTAATTCTGTGGAACTGTTTTTTGAAACCATGGCACAATTATATGATGACCCCCCAGTGTGTGGCCACTAATGAAGCTACTGTGCATACTCTACAGCAGGGACGGCGCCCTGTGGAAGATTACACAGTAGAATTCCGCAAGTGGTCCGCAGACACAGGATGGAATCAGGCAGCCTTGAGATACCAGTATTGATATACAAGTATAGGTAAGGGGAATGCTCGGACTGTTCGCTCGGACTTTCTGGCGGGATTGTCCGCCGGACCTAGTCCAGCGGACAAACCGCCGGACTTTCCAGCGGGGCTCCGCCGGACTTTCCGAGCGTGTGGACTTGCCCACACACGCCCGGACTTCTCCGGCGGACAATCCGCGGGAAAAGCCGTACCAGGCCGCGTGCTCTCAACATGGAGGGTGCCCTGGGGAAAGGGGGGCCATGCGGCCCCCCCACCACAAAGCACCTTGTCCCCATGTTGATGAGGACAAGGGCCTCTTCCCGACAACCCTGGCCGTTGGTTGTCGGGGTCTGCGGGTGGGGGGCTTATCGGAATCCGGGAGCCCCCTTTAATAAGGGGGCCCCCAGATCCCAGCCCCCACCCTATGTGAATGAGTATGGGGTACAATATACCCCTACCCATTCACCTAAGGTGTAAAGTGTAAATAAAAGACACACAATTTTTAAAAAATATTTTATTGCATTGCTCCGGGGGTCTTCTTCCGTCTTGGGGGGGTCTTCTCGCCGGTCTCCTCCGCTATTTTACCTAGCTCTTTTACCGAGCGGAGGAGCCGGCTTTCTTCTTCGTCGTCGCCGTCATCTGGGGGTCTCGATCCGCCTTCGGGGGTGGTGGTCTTCTTCTTCTTCTTCTTCTGACTCTTCTTCTTCTTCTGACTCTTCTGACTCTTCTTCTTCTGACACTTCTGACTCTTCTTCTTCTTCCGACTCTTCTTCTTCTTCCGACTCTTCTTCTTCTTCCGACTCTTCTTCTTCTTCTGACTCTTCTTCTGACTCTTCTTCTTCTTCTGACTCTTCTTCTCACTCTTCTTCTTCTTCTGACTCTTCTTCTCACTCTTCTTCTTCTTCTTCTGACTCTTCTTCTGACTCTTCTTCTTCTGACTCTTCTTCTGACTCTTCTTCTTCTTCCGACTCTTCTTCTTCTTCCGACTCTTCTTCTTCTTCTGACTCTTCTTCTTCTTCTGACTCTTCTTCTTCTGACTCTTCTTCTTCTGACTCTTCTTCTTCTGACTCTTCTTCTTCTTCCGACTCTTCTTCTTCTTCTTCCGACTCTTCTTCTTCTTCTGACTCTTCTTCTTCTTCCGACTCTTCTTCTTCTTCTGACTCTTCTTCTTCTTCTGACTCTTCTTCTGACTCTTCTTCTGACTCTTCTTCTTCTTCTGACTCTTCTTCTGACTCTTCTTCTTCTTCTGACTCTTCTTCTGACTCTTCTTCTTCTGACTCTTCTTCTGACTCTTCTTCTTCTTCCTCTTCTTCTGACACTTCTGACACTTCTTCTTCTTCCGACTCTTCTCGGAAGAAGAAGAAGAGTCAGAAGAAGAAGAGTCAGAAGAAGAGTCAGAAGAAGAGTCAGAAGAAGAATAAGAGTCAGAAGAAGAGTCGGAAGAAGAAGAAGAGTCAGAAGAAGAAGAAGAGTCAGAAGAAGAGTCAGAAGAAGAGTCAGAAGAAGAAGAAGAGTCAGAAGAGTCAGAAGAGTCAGAAGAAGAGTCAGAAGAAGAAGAGTCAGAAGAAGAAGAGTCAGAAGAAGAAGAGTCAGAAGAAGAAGAAGAGTCAGAAGAAGAAGAAGAGTCGGAAGAAGAAGAAGAGTCGGAAGAAGAAGAAGAGTCAGAAGTGTCAGAAGAAGAGGAAGAAGAAGAAGAGTCAGAAGAGTCAGAAGAAGAAGAGTCAGAAGAAGAAGAAGAAGAAGAAGAAGAGTCAGAAGAAGAAGAAGAAGAAGAAGACCACCACCCCCGAAGGCGGATCGAGACCCCCAGATGACGGCGACGACGAAGAAGAAAGCCGGCTCCTCCGCTCGGTAAAAGAGCTAGGTAAAATAGCGGAGGAGACCGGCGACACTCCTCTCCTGTACATAGTGCCTACTGTCATACCATCCACACTCCTCTCCGGTACATAATACCCTCTGTCATACCCCCCACACTCCTCTCCTATACATACTGCCCACTGTCATACCTTTCACACTCCTCTCCTGTACATACTGCCCACTGTCATACCCTCCACACTCCTCTCCGGTACAAACTACCCTCTGTCATACCCCCACACTCCTCTCCAGTACATACTGCCCACTGGCATACCCTTCACATTCCTCTGCTGTACATAGTGCCTTCTGCCATACCCTCCACACTCCTCTCCTGTACATAGTGCCCACTGTTAGACCCTCCACACTCCTCTCCTGTACATAGTGCCCACTGTTAGACCCTCCACATTCCTCTCCCTCACCTGCACATACTTCCCACTTTTATAACATCCATACTCCTCCCCTATGCCTCTTACCCACAAAAACTGTTATTTAAAATTATACTGAATATCCTCAATGTTACCAGCTCTAGAATGGGCACACTTTTGTTAGTTCAACTAAAGGAAATCTCAGTCCTCATATTTGTTCTGCCCATTATTAGTACTACTATTGTGATGTATAGAGGAACACAGGGGATGTCAGCTACTCTAAATATAGCACTTGTAAAAAGAAGTGTCCCTGAAAATATTTTTGAAATGTTGGCAACTATGCACTTAGGCACTGCCCAAGGGCCACAGGGTCAGTAGGGGCCCCATGAGAGGCTCCTGTGATATTAAAGCGGTAGTAAATCTTTCTAACATTACTACTTTTTAGAGGCCCTGAGGTAATTTTATGCCATAATGTACAAGTATGCACAGCGTATTAGCACATTAGGGTACACTTAAATTGTCAGACTGAGCCCTCCAGTGCTGTGCTGTGATCAAACCAGCGGGGCCCGGGCACTTCCATCTTCACTCGGTCTTCCTTCCGGGTTCTGTGCCTTCCGTCACTTGCCTTGGCCAGGCTGCGTTGATGTCATTCCCACGCATGCTCATGTGCATCTTCTTTCTCTCTCATCCTCCCTCCCTTACCCCTCACACCTCTTTCATCCCCTTTCTCTCTCATCCTCCCTCTCTCTCTTTAATTTAATTTGTTATAACAAAAAGTTGTTTGCATTTTTATTTATTTATTTATTGTTTATAAAAGGGCCCACCAATATCCTCAGCACCAGGCCCATGGTGTTCTTAATCTGGCCCTGCAAGTACCCAAGGTGTAAGAGTGAGCTTTGCCTTTTATTTCAAATAGAGCAAACAGTTCTAATTTTGAAAGTGATCTATTGCTCTGATCATCTAAGATAGCATACACCTTTAATGTCTTTTCTGGTTGACCCTTATGTTATGTATTCTCCAAGCATATTTTAGCACAGAACTTATCATAGTGGTCTTCCCCACAAACTTCAGTGCAGGATGAAGAAATTATGGTGGAATTAGGCACTTGGTCTGTATTCTCCCCGCCATGCGTTGACCTGGGAGGAGAGTTAGCAGGTTGTGCAGAGCTGGGCTCAAGCAGATGGAGGGCTTTCACTTGTTCTTCAGAGCCACACTCTATGCACTTGATGGGCATATTACAGTCCTTCGCAAAATGTTCAGTAGAAGCACAACACCTGAAACATATCCCAAATGACTTTAAAAGCTCCTTATGCTCTTCAAGAGGCCTTTTTCTAAAGCAGATGCATTTTTTAAGGGTGTGTGGCTTCTTGTGAATGGGACAATCTTCCTACTTCCTACGTTTGCGGCCACAACTGTAGTAGGAGTGGGTTCCTATAGTTGCCCTGAAGAGGTACTCTTAGAAAAGGGTGAAAGAAGACTGCACTTACCATAGTAAAAACTTTGATCGTTCTTGGTCTCTGCAATGTTCCTTGATGAATTTGCAGAAGAAAGAGAATGGAGGGAAGGAAACCTTGTTCTCTTTTTGTATGATGAGCCTAGTGCAGACCATTTTTCTTGCAAACCATATGGGAGCTTGGAGACGATTGGGCTTACCCCTCTGGCAGTGTCCAGGTAACTGAGCCCGGGTAGTTTAGGGTCTGCCTTGGCTAGCTGAAGGTCAAGGAGAAGGTCACTCAGTCTCTGGAACTCCTTGTTGTCCTTAACACATATCTTTGGGAAAGTTTGCAGACGCATGAACAAAGCATTTTCTATAGCTTCTGGAATGCCATAAATTAGCTCTAGTCGATCCTGTGCAGCTGTGAGGCCTGCTGTAGGATTGTCCATGAAAACTGATCTTAATGGCTTAACACGTGCAGCAAATAGAGGACCAAGCCATCTGATCAGCAAATCTGATTCTTCAGCAGCTGTAATACCAAGATCACTGATTGCAGTTTTGAAGGCACATTTACAACTTCTGTAGTTTTCAGGTTGGTCATCAAAACTTGAGAGACCAATCTTTGTGAGCTCTCTGCAAAGTATGTACCTCACAAACTCTGCTGTCTCAGTTGTCTCTGCCTTTATGCAAGATGTTGTTGGCTGAATGGTGCTGATTGCGTTATCTTTACAGGAAAATATGGTGCAGCAGATGCATTCAGGTGAGTTGCTTGCTTGAAGTCAGTTGTTCCAACGACATGTTGATTGGAGGTTGTTCTGATGACAGGAGATTGATTACTTGCTTGCAGCTTGTTCTGATGCTCTGTGATGTATGAATGAAGGTTTGGTAGGCCCACAGGAAAGGCACTGGAGTGATTTTGCATGCAAGAAGTTGCTTGAACCTCTTTAACCTGATGCTGTGAAGAAATCTCTATGCTGTCAGGAGCAGGGATGAGCTTTATGTTCAAGTCAAACTCATGTTCGAGTCGAACTCATGTTCGAGTCGAACTCATGTTCGACTGGAACATTGGCTATTCGCCAGTTCGCCGAACAGCGAACAATTTTGGGTGTTCGCGGCAAATTCGAAAACCACGGAACACCCTTTAAAAGTCTATAGGAGAAATCAAAAGTGATAATTTTAAAGGCTTATATATATGGTATTGTCATAAAAAGTGTTTGGGGACCTGGGTCCTGCCTCAGGGGACATGTATCAATGCAAAAAAAGTTTTAAAAACAGACGTTTTTTCAGGAGCAGTGATTTTAATAATGCTTAAAGTGAAAAAATAAAAGTGTAATATTCCTTTAAATTTCATACCTGGGGGTGTCTATAGTATGCCTGTAAAGGGGCGCATGTTTGCCATGTTTAGAACAGTGTGACAGCAAAATGACATTTCTAAAGGAAAAAAAGTAATTTAAAACTACTTGCGACTATAATGAATTGTCGGTTCGCAATACACATAAAAGTTCATTGATAAAAACGGCATGGGGATTTCCCCACAGGGGAACCCCGAACCAAAATTAAAAACAAAATGCGTGGGGGTCCCCCGCAACATCCATACCAGACCCTTCAGGTCTGGTATGGATTTTAAGGGGAACCCCGCACCAAAATGAAAAAAACCCGCACCCCAAAAATCCATACCAGACCCTTATCCGAGCACGCAACCTGGCAGGCCGCAAGAAAAGAGGGGGGCAGAGAGAGTGCCCCCCCACCTCCTGAACCGTACAAGGCCACATGCCCTCAACATTGGTTGAGGTAGCCCCTCAAAGCACCTTGTCCCCATGTTCATGGGGAGAAGGGCCTCATCCCCACCCTTGCCCGGTGGTTGTGGGGGTCTGCGGGTGGGGGGCTTATCGGAATCTGGAAGCCCCCTTTAACAAGGGGAGCCCCAGATCCCGCCCCCCCTGTGTGAATTAGTAATGGGGTACAAATGTACAAAAAGATTAAAAAAAACACAAGAGACTGTTTTTGACAAATCCTTTTTTAAATTCTTTTTCTTTCATCTTCTTTCTTCTGGTCTTCCTTCGGTGTTCTTCTTGTTCCTCCAACCTCTTCTTCTCCATCTTCTTCTTCATCCACTCTTCTCGTCCCGCATCTTGCTCCGGCTTCTTCTCCGCTTCCGCACGATCCGCCTCTGTGGGAGTCTTCAGCCGTGTGACGCTTTGATTCTTCTGACACTTCTTAAATAACGGAGGTGACTAACGAGTGACCCGCCCCCTCTGACAACACGGGGAATCAGAGGAGGGCGGGGTCACCGGGTGGCCCCGCCCTCTGTTATTTAAGAAGTGTCAGAAGAATCAAAACGTCACACGGTTGAAGACTCCCACAGAGGCGGATCGTGCGGACGGTGCCTAGAAGAAGCCGGTGCAAGATGCGGGATGAGAAGAGCGGAGGAAAAAGAAGATGAAGAAGAAGATGGAGAAGAAGAAGTTGGAGGAACAAGAAGAACACAGAAGGAAGACCAGAAGAAAGAAGATGAAAGAAGAAGCGGAAAGAAGAAGAATTTAATAAAGGACTTGTCAAAAAACGTCTCTTGTGTTTTTTAACCTTTTTGTCACTTTTTTTGTGAAATGGTAGGGGTACATTTGTCCCCTTGTTAAAGGGGGCTTCCAGATTCCGATAAGCCCCCCGCCCCCAGACCCCCACAACCACCGGGCAAGGGTTGTGGGGATGAGGCCCTTCTCCCCATCAACATGGGGACAATGTGCTTTGAGGGGCTACCTCAAAGCACCCTCCCAATGTTGAGGGCATGGGAAAAAATTAAGGCGAGCTCCCCTGGTGAGATAAATGGGTTACGTGGTGATCTCATCCCTTTGAATAGACAGAAAAGAACCCCTATGGTTGGGACTTTAGATAGAACACCACCCTCACCAAGAATTATCTGAAAGATTGTTTGAAATTTATTTGTTTATTAAATAAAATGGTATCGGAATGATACATATGTCCGATAGCAGGGTACACAGTACATAATAAGCATGACAGTATAAAAGACAAATGACAAGAAAAATTATACAAAAAGTAATATAATGGTGAAGACAACACTTAACATAAAAAATATATACAAAAAATTATACGGTACTAATTCTCTCCCGGAGGTGTAACACCCCCGAATACTCGACGCGTTTCTAGTTGCCCGAGTGTGGGAACCTTCGTCAGGAGTATGGAGTGATTCTGTTTGATAAGTACCTGTCGCTCACGTATGAGTCACTATTCGTAAAGCGAATGGATGGAGAGAAATGCGTCCCCAAAGGAAAAAAGTGTGGCAGTACACACGGCGATGGATCCTAGTAAGTTGTTCAGTATGTATGGACTGTATGTCCAAAATACCAGCCGGGTCCCAAAGACAGGGAATGGCGCTAACTAGTATACTTGCAGCTATCTGGAATGCATCCTAGGCAATAGGACTAGTCCCCGAGAATGAATGTCCCGGTTACATGGGATGAGATCCCAATAATGGATGCTAGTGTCCTGCTAGTGTCCTGCCGGCAGCAGAGGACCACACGGAGGCCAGGACGGTACGGACCTCATAGGGAACACCCCATAGGGACAGGACACTAGCATCCATTATTGGGATCTCATCCCATGTAACCGGGACATTCATTCTCGGGGACTAGTCCTATTGCCTAGGATGCATTCCAGATAGCTGCAAGTATACTAGTTAGCGCCATTCCCTGTCTTTGGGACCCGGCTGGTATTTTGGACATACAGTCCATACATACTGAACAACTTACTAGGATCCATCTCCGTGTGTACTGCCACACTTTTTTCCTTTGGGGACGCATTTCCCTCCATCCATTCGCTTTACGAATAGTGACTCATACGTGAGCGACAGGTACTTATTAAACAGAATCACTCCATACTCCTGACGAAGGTTCCCACACTCGGGCAACTAGAAACGCGTCGAGTATTCGGGGGTGTTACACCTCCGGGAGAGAATTAGTACCGTATAATTTTTTGTATATATTTTTTATGTTAAGTGTTGTCTTCACCATTATATTACTTTTTGTATAATTTTTCTTGTCATTTGTCTTTTATACTGTCATGCTTATTATGTACTGTGTACCCTGCTATCGGACATATGTATCATTCCGATACCATTTTATTTAATAAACAAATACATTTCAAACAATCTTTCAGATAATTCTTGGTGAGGGTGGTGTTCTATCTAAAGTCCCAACCATAGGGGTTCTTTTCTGTCAATGTTGAGGGCATGTGGCCTGCTATGGTTCAGGAGGGGGGGTGCTCCCTCACCCTCCCCTCATTTCCTGTGGCCTGCTAGGCTGCGTGCTCGGATAAGGGTCTGGTATGGATTTTGGGGGGGGCATGCCATTTTTTTTTGGTGCAGGGTTCCCCTTAAAATCCATACCAGACCTGAAGGGCCTGGTATGGAATTTAGGGGGACCCCCACGCATTTTTTTTTTTAAATTTTGGTTCGGGGTTCCCCTGTGGGTAAATCCCCATGCCATTTTTATCAATTAAATTTTATGTGTATTGAGGACCAACAATTCATTGTAGCCTCAAGTAGTTTTAAATGACTTTTTCCTTTATAAATTTCATTTTGCTGTCAGACTGTTCTTAACACGGGAAACATGCGCCCCTTTACAGGCATACTATAGACACCCCCCAGGTACGAAATTTAAAGGAATATTACACTTTTAATGTTTCACTTTAAGCATTATTAAAATCACTGCACCCGAAAAAACTGATGTTTTAAAACTTTTTTTGCATTGATTCATGTCCCCTGGGGAAGGACCCAGGTCACCAAACACTTTTTATGACAATACCATGCATATAAGCCTTTAAAATTAGCACTTTTGATTATTCATGTTCGTGTCCCATAGACTTTAATGGCGTTCGCGTGTTCGATCAAATGTTTTGCATGTTCGCATGTTCTGGTGCGAACCGAACGGGGGGGGGTGTTCGGCTCATCCCTAGTCAGGAGCATTGGAGATGATGGAGTGTACATTGCAGTGGCTTAGGACATAGTCTTTACTGCATTTGAGGGGATCTTCCATATCTGCTATGTTTAGGTAGATGTTGTCTTTCTCACTTGCACCTTCGTCTGTACTGATAGCTTGCTCTAGGACCCTCAGCTTTACCATAGTTGCATCATGTTTGCACTGTTCGTTTAAGATTGCTATTGCTGCTCTCGGAGTTTCCAACTCTGCTTTTTGATGTGCTGTCTGAGCTTCCAACTCTGCTCTTTTTCCTGCATATGCGACCTGCCCCTTGCTGGCTTCTGCTTCAGCATGGGCACTAACAAGTCGCTTACTGAGTGTTGAGTATCTTGAACTATGGGATTTAGAGGACTTCTTAGAATGTCTGGTGGAAACGGATATGTGAGATGCAGTGTAGCTGCTCTATCTGTGCTTCTGCCTTTAATTTGGTTTTCTGAATAAAACCATCTCTTTATAGATTAAGAACCTGGAAGCGGTTTAATTCCTCTAGTGCAGTGGTTCTTAACCTGGGGGTCGAATGATGATTTACCAGGGGTCACTGAATCCTGGGCTGTTTTTGCGGCTGCCCAGCAGGGCTGTCCCTGGAGCATGGGGCCGTCCACCTTGGCTGATCCTGAGACCGCGGCCACCCACTCAGCCTCTTCACAGCCAGCCATTCATTTCACGGCATGGCTGGGGGGCAGAGACTAGAGGTCAACTGACTGGTCAGGAATGTGAAGTGGGATGAGCTAAAGGGGACCCTATCGCCTGATTACGGCATAGGTGTCACTGCTATGAGACACCACAAAGTCAGAGAAGCCGGAGACACAGTGAGTAACACTACCTGTAACCCCAATCAAATTGTAAAAAAAAAAAAAACCTTGATCATCCTTCTCCCCAAAGTAGTACAGTGTTTCTATAGTGACACTGAACTACTCTAATGAAAGTATGTAAAAAAAATTGTACAAAAAGGGAAAAATGTTACAAATCAGAAGAAATAAAAAAAAAATGTTATTAAAAATAATTTATTTATTTATTTTTAACATACGGTCACCAGTCAGTGTCCCTGATCACCGCCACACCAGTCATGTGATGACGCTGTACTACACTGGTGACAGTAAAAAAAATTGTGAAAAGAAAGCAAATTTTTATTATTTTCTTTGTTTTCCAAAAAATTGTGACGAAAAATTACAACTTCAAGAAACATGCCTCTTACTTAATACCTTAGACCAGTGGTTCTCAACCTGGGGGTCGAATGATGATTTGGCAGGGGTCACTGAATCCTGGGCTGTTTCTGAAGCCCCCACTGCTCTCCCTAGCCTTTTTGTGGCCATCCAGCTAGGCTGTTCCTGGAGTCTGCTGCCTCCCACTCAGCCTCTTCGCAGCCGCCCATTCATTTCACAGCATGGCTGGGGGGCAGAGACTTGAGGTCAGCTGACTGGTGAGGAATGTGAAGTGGGAGGGGCTAAAGGAGACCCTGTCTCATGATTTTGGCATAGGTGTCACTACTACGAGACACCACGAAGTCGGAGACAGTGCAGCCGGAGACACAGTGAGTAACACTACCTGTGATTAAAGTTGCCATTAAAAGTCCCCACTACAGTTCTCAGATCAGCAGATGACCTTGATCAAGAGCACCTAAGATGGCTGATCAGAACTCCCCCCAGCACTGCCACTGATCCCACCCCCCTACCAGCACTACCACTCACCCCCCACCAAGGAGTAAGAGAAGGAATAAAAATAGAGAATACATGGAAGGGAAAGGAAAAGAGGGGGGAGGAACAAAGAAAAATGAGAGAAAGAATAAGAGAAAGAACAAGAAACACGACTAGAGAGAGGTATGGGGGAAAAAAACAAGAAATTGGGATAGAGAGAGAGATAAAAGGGAATGAAAGGAGAACAAAGAGAAAGAGTGGTTCATCCTAAAATGTACCATATGGGGTTTTAATACTGTACGAGTGGTACGAGTGCTAAATATCTGCGGGTTGGGGGTGCAAATTACTTGTCTTGCTTTGGGTGCTGACAACCCACGCTATGAAAATAATTTTACTGTTAGGGGTCCCCACAACTTTGGAAATTTTATCAAGGGGTCACGGCACTAGCAGGGTTGAGCACCACTGCTCTAGTGAATCTCCTGTGTTCATACTTTGTAGAACCTTAATGAGGCAAAAAGTTGTTTAATGATGCCTTCTAGTGGCAGTAGCTCACATTCAACAGATAGTGTATTAGATTGAGAAACAACTTTTTCCCATAATAACTTCAGGCTAGTTGTTAGGTCAGTTCTTAAAGCTTCATAATTCTCCATTACTTTCCAAGTAGTTTGATTGAGCGTTTGGGTAACTCAGCTGGCTCAGGGATTTTTGCTGGGGCTGCTGTGTGTTCACATTCAGAGCCTTTGTAACTCATGCCTGGACCAGGGGTGGACTGACAACTCATGGGGCCCCCAGGCAATAGGAGATCCTGGGGGCCCCCTGTCCCTGCCCATGTGTTCCCTCCCACACTAAAGCCACACCGACAAAAATCCCCACCTATATATTGCACTGCCCACACTACATGCGTTCGTCACAGAATTTCTCTGCACTAGGTTCAAAATAAATGTTTATTATAGAATATAAAGAAAAATAAACTTACATTAAAGTGCAACAATGGTACATAAATATAAATATATATATATATATATATATATATATATATATATATATATATATATATATATCATAAATTAACACAATATAACAGGTGCAACAAATGTCTTCTTAGCTGAACAGTGTGATAAAAAAAATATGGGTGCTGAATGCTAAATTCAGCTTGTTTAAATAAGCTTGGACAAAAAAAACTGTAAGCTAATTGGTTTCTGTGTAGAGCTGCACCAGATTTTTAGTAAATCAATATCTCTCTGTCCTACAAAAAGGTTAAAGATCTACATGCTGAGCTTCTTTATTGTATGTCAATGAGGGTAAACGCTGTGTCCCTCTTTTTCAATGGGGACAGATTAAGTTCCTCTCATTTCAAACTGTTCAAAGCAGCTAAATTGGTAAAAAAAAAAAGTAAACAAAATATATAAGGTATGGTGTGTGGATGGGAATATACAGTATCTCACAAAAGTGAGTACACCCCTCACATTTTTGTAAATATTTTATTATATTTTTTCATATGACAACACTGAAAAAATGACACTTTACTACAATGTAAAGTAGTGAATGTATAGCTTGTATAACAGTGAAAACTTGCTGTCCCCTCAAAATAACTCAACACACAGCCATTCATTTTTAAACTGCTGGCAACAAAAGTGAGTAAACCCCTAACTGAAAATGCCCAAATTGGGCCCAAAATGTCAATATTTTATGTGGCCACCATTATTTTCCAGCACTGCCTTAACCCTTTTGGGCATGGAGTTCAGCAGAGCTTCACAGGTTGCCACTGGAGTCCTCTTCCACTCCTCCATGATGACATCACGGAGCTGGTGAATGTTAGATACCTTGCACTCCTCTACCTTCCATTTGAGGATGGCCCACAGATGCTCAATAGGGTTTAGGTCTGGAGAGATGCTTGGCCAGTCCATCACCTTTACCCTCAGTTTCTTTAGCAAGGCAGTGGTCATCTTGGAGGTGTGTTTGGGGTTGTTATCATGTTGGAATACTGCCCTGCAAGCACAGCCTCCAAATGGAGGGGATCATGCTCTTCTTCAGTACTCGTTAGACATGGGAGCCGTCAAAAAATTAGTTTCGTTCCGTTACGTTCCGTTTAAAAAAAAAAATCGTAATTCGTGTACAAAATTCAATTCGGATTCGTACGAAATACGAATTTCGTACGAATCGCTACGAATCTTTACGAATCGTTACGAATATCAACACTCTACGAATAATAACGAATTATCCGAAAACGTTTTTAACGTTACATAACACAAGTCTATTGTCTATTGTTCACCAATCACTCAGAGGAAGTACGAAATACGAAATTTCATTTACAAATACGAAATTTCGTACTTCCTCTGAGTGATTGGTGAACAATAGACAATGGACTTGTGTTATGTAACGTTAATACGTTTTCGGATAATTCGTTATTATTCGTAAGAGTGTCGATATTCGTTATACTGAATCTCGAATTCATTCTAATCATTTGTTATATCCGCTATAATTTCTTTCATATTAGTTGAAATTCGTCATTTGGTAGTTTGGATTCGGATAATTTGGATCCGAAATTCGTAAACGAAATTTCGTATTTCGTACAGAATTCGTATTCGTAAAAATGCGTAATTCGGATTCGTACTACTGTACGAATTTCGAAAAATTCGAACGAATTTCCGATTTGTACGAAACTAATCGCACATGTTTAGTACTCGTTGGCATTCATGGTTCCCTCAATGAACTGTACATCCCCAGTGCTGGCAGTACTCATGTTGCCCCAGACCATGACACTCCCACCACCGGGCTTGGCTTTAGGCAAGACACACTTGTCTTTGTACTCCTCACCTGGTTGCCGCCACACACACTTGACACTAATATCTGAATCAAATAAGTTTATCTTGGTCTCATCAGACCACAGGACATGGATCCAGTAATCCATGTTCTTAGTCTGCTTGTCTTCAGCAAACTGTTTATGGGCTTTCTTGTGCATCATCTTTAGAAGAGGCTTCCTTCGGGGATGACAGCCATGCAGACCAATTTGATGCAGTGTGCAGCGTATGGTCTGAGCACTGACAGGCTGAACCCCCCACCCATTCAATCTCTGCAGCAAAGCTGGCAGCATTTATACGTCTTTTTCCCAAAGACAACCTCTGGATATGACACTGAGCACATACATTCAACTTCTTTGGTCGACCATGGTCGAGGCCTGTTCTGAGTGGAACCTGTCCTATTAAACCGCTGTATGGTCTTGGCCACATGCTGCATCTCAGTTTCAGGGTCTTGGCAATCTTCTTATAGCCTAGGCCATCTCTATGTAGAGAAAAAGGATATGGTTGGTAGTACCCTGTGGGGTGCCTCCATCCCCATTAACATACAAATACAGAGTTTTGCCCATTGGGACTTTAGATGAAGCGCCATATAGTCAGTAATAAAGACATAGCATAAATGTATTGAATATGCCAGCAAAAGGACTGGGAAAAATTTCCAAATCGATCCTCCACCAGACGTACAAAACTGACTCACCAGATCCAATAGCTGGTAAAATTATAAACCAGCAGCTGCGCCTTTTTGCAATCAATGCTTAGATCCAAGGTGCTGTTAGCAAATGCACAGGGTCCTCTACAATAAATCATGCCATGGTCCCCACAGACATAAGGAAAGGAAGCTCCAATAGTGTGATAATGCTTATTAAAATATTTATTTAAAACAGGGCTGTTACTGATTAAAATTTTCGTCTTCGATTAATCAATTTTTTTTAAATCGATTAATCGACTAATTTAGATTAATTATAACGCACATACAGATCCAACTACTTTTAGCTCATCTCCTTGCATTGCAACTCTGCATTAGTCAGTGGTAAATGTGGTATACACTATATACAATCACCCGACACTAGTTACTTTCCACAATCCATGACTTAACTTCACATTTCACACAAATACGTTTTAAATTCAATTTTTTTTCCACAGCAGCGTGACAATCCCTCCACCTCTGGTCTAACTAATCACTCTCACCTTATGGCATGGACCCGTGCTGTGTGTTGAGTAATTTTGAGGGGATAGCAAATTTACACTGTTATACAAGCTGTACACTCACTACTTTACATTGTAGCAAAGTATAATTTCTTCATTGTTGTCACATAAAAATATATAATAAAATATTTACAAAAATGTGAGGGGTGTACTCACTTTTGTGAGATACTTTATAACAAACATATAAGGGGTCTCCTCAAATTAAGATAGGTAACTGCAACACTACTTGAGGCTTTTATACTGTAGGTGGCAATCAGAACTTTCCACTTATTCATTTTAGCAACAAAACAATAGGGAGCCACAGACATATTGAGAGTAGAAGTTTTAGCAAAGCACGTAGTAAAGAATGTAAGTCTGGTAGCTGCATTAACGCTTGACTGAAGTGGTGCTAATTTAGTAAGTATTAAGCCTGTAATAAAGAATTACAACATTCCAGATGGAAAACGATTAGCGCCTGGATTATTTTTTAAAGACATTTTGGTAGTTAGGTAGAGTCTTATGTAAAGAAATGTTTTTCAGTTGAGAGTTGCATAAAGTATGATCTATGTTTACACAGTATGCATTATGGAGGTTGCTTAAACACTTCAATACCAGGCACTTTCACCTCCTTCCTGCCCATGCCAATTTTTAGTTTTCAGTGTAGCATTTGGAATGACAATTGTATGGTCATGCAACATTGTACCTATAAGACATTTTTTTAGACAGCTAGAGCTTTCTTTTGGTGGTAATTAATCACAACTGGGTTTTCTTTTACAAAATGTTGAAAAAAGGTAATTTTTCTTCTTCAATGATGTGCGCTGACGAGGCTGCACTGATGGGCACTGATAGGCAGCACTGATGGGCACTGAAAGGCTACACTGATGGGCACTGACGAGGTGGCACTGATAGGCACTGATAGGCAGCACTAATGGGCGGCACTGATGAGTACTGATAGGCTGTATGGATGAGCAATGATAGACTGCACTGATGGGCACTTATGGGATTGCACTAATAATCAGGGCACTGATGATCAGTGCCCTGATTATCAGTGTAAACTATGTACTGACAGGCTTGCTGGTTAATGACTCTCCTTTCCTCCCAGAGACACAACGTGGGAGGAAAGGACTGCTGATAAAGAGCAAGTCTGTTTATATTCGATCAGCTGTGATTAGACACAGCTGATCACATGTTAAAGGACTGCTGTGATTGGCCCTGTGATCAGAGAGCACCTGATGCGCACCACAGGATGCGCACAGGGGGCAGGGGCCTGGGGGACATCTATAGTCGCCTGGCCAGAACTGGATGACCGCGCTGTAGCTGTCTTTTGGCTATGGCATGGTCAGGAAGTGGTTAAAAGAACTCATCATGACTAAACATGCATTAGCAGTACAATGGCTCAGTAGTCAGGTCTGCTATTTAGCAATCTATGGATATTGCTGTGTTGTGTATGCTTCCTTATGACAGAGCCTCTTTATTTCTACAGTTCACAGTGATAAGCTGAGTGTCTTTGGCTAAACCAACACATGTATAAATGTGTTTTTTTTTTTTACAACACAAATTACATGTTTGCTCTAAAATTACAAATATTCAAAACTGATCACATAATGCAGATGACCACTATGCACAGTATTTTCTTCAAAATAAATATTTATCACTGTGAATATCCAAAGATGTTTAGTAATCCTCACCCAGCCCAGTACATGGCTGCTTTATACCAGGGCACCTTAAAGTGTAAAATAAAATGTAAAAATATAGTATCTATTTGCATTATATACACATTTCCCCATCTTTTATCCCTTCAGAAACTAATGCAAAAATATCAAAACTAGACAAAGAAAATGGGTTCACAAGGGAATTGTCTACAGTAGTATAGTATGCACTCATAGATCACTCACTACAGGAAGGGAGTTTAACAAGACACGTGGCCATTCATTGAAATTAGAAGAAAAGAGGTTTAACTTTAAACTACGTACATGGTTCTTTACTGTAAGAGCGGCAAAGAGGTGGCATTCCCTTCCACAGGTGGTGGTATCAGCTGGGAGCATCGATAGTTTAAAAAAAATATTAGATAAGCACCTGAATGACCACAACATACAGGAATATACAATGTAATACTGACATATAATCACACACATAGGTTGTACTTGATGGACCTGTGTATTTTTTCAACCTCACCTACTATGTAACTATGTAACATCAGGCGTTGTTACCATAACCAAAACATGAAATACAGAAAAGTACTGGTATAGAACACCAGGAAGGCATAGGGGTTACTATTGGTAACAAATGGATCATACTAGAGTGTAATCTAAAAAAATATTATAATAAGATTTATTGATGTCAAACAGATGCAATATAATGCTGCTGGCCACAATTATTCCACAGCTTCACAATAACAATGGCTTCCACATCTATACTACAATAAGTATGTAGGGTGTGGACACCAAACAAACACTAACAAAAAACATGACACAAAATAAGACTGAATGTCCGGACGCTGTGTAGCAATATATAAACGCAATGTCATGCAAAATAATCGCTTGGGTATTAGTATACAAATGGAAATTCCCAATTCAGAAAAAAAGACATCCTGTCTGTGTATGGCCCCAAGGGAGTGGGGCTGACTGATGGTTCTGTAATTTGCAGGTGTAGCGTTGGATAGCTAATGATCATCAAAAGATAAGAAGGAGGAAAGGTGCATGGTATGATCCCAATAGCAGCGGGGCTTTCATAGCTGGCATCACATGACGCTTGTGACGTCAACACGTTTTTCTAGAGGGAGTGACCAGCAACCATCCCGCCCTTATAAAAATAATTTCTTCATGATGGTGCCGCCCATCCATGGAACTTTAAAAAGGGACTCAAATCATGTTTTCCATTGTATGGTATTGATGATCTCTATTAAAGCGGAGTTCTACCCAAAAGTGGAACTTCCGCTCGTTGTACTCCTCCCCCTCCGGTGCCACAATTGGCACCTTTCAGGGAGAGGGGGGCATGATACCTGTCTTTCACAGGTATCCTGTTGCCACTTCTGGGAGCCTCAGCCGTGGGTATTGACGTCATCCACCCGGGTTCCCTCCTCCCCCCTCCTCCTTACCCCGGCCAATAGGAGAGAGGAGCAGAGCCTCGCGTATGCGCAGTAGGGTTCCCGGCGTGAAGCTGTAACAAGCTTTTACAAGCTTGGTGATGATGACAGAGAAAATAATAACAGCTGTTTCACTAAAGGATCAAGTAAAATAAATAATAATGCAGGTATACACTCTAAAGGGGAAAGGGAAGTTTGGGGTTGAAGTTGCCTGGACATAGCCTTTAAGATCTCAACAAAAACCTCTGGCTGATTGTTCATAGTGGAAATTTGATTAACCGAACTGCATTTTTCAAGCCAGTCATGATTTTTCCCATAAGATAAAGGCAGCCTTATGGATAACTGCTCTTTATACAGATATCCATTTTGCGGAAATAGAGGATTATTCAGAGATCATGCATGCATGATCCAATCATTGTCTTATATTAAAGTGGTTGTAAATCTTTACATATATCCAGTGAAGTGACTGGCATCAGGTAATACACAAAAATGAAACAAATCCTCTTACATAAAATGTGCCTGTTTATCTGAAGCCACCTCTTCTCTACATTAGTTTAAAGTAAAGAATTTACCGTGCCTTGCAAAAGTATTCACCCCCCTTGGCATTTTTCGTGTTTTGTTGCCTCACAACCTGGAATTAACATGGATTGTTTGAGGATTTGCATAATTTAATTTACAAAACATGCCCACAACTTTGAAGATGTTTTTTTTTTTTATTGTGAACTATCACAGCTCCAAGTTGCTTTGGATAAGTCTCTATGAGCTTGCCACATCTTACCACTGGAATTTTTGCCCATTCCTCCTTGCAAAACTGCTCCAGCTCCTTCAAATTTGGATGGTTTGCGCTTGTGAACAGCAATCTTTAAGTCTGACCACAGATTTTCTATTGGATTCAGGTCTGGGCTTTGACTAGGCCATTCCAACACATTTACATGTTTCCCCTTAAACCACTCAAGTGTTGCTTTAGCAGTGTGTTTGGGGTCATTGTCCTGCTGGAAGGTGAACCTCCGCCCTAGCCTCAACTCACACACAGAGTGATACAGGTTTTGCTCAAGAATATCCCTGTATTTAGCACCATCCATCTTTCCCTCAACTCTGACCAGGTTCCAAGTCCCGACTGCTGAAAAACATCCGCACAGCATGATGCTGCCACCACCATGTTTCACTGTGGGGATGGTGTTATTTTGGTGATGTGATGTGTTGGGTTTGTGCTAGACATAGCGTTTCTTTGATGGCCAAAATGTTAAATTTCAGTCTCTTCAGACCAGAGCACCTTCCTCCATACATTTTGGGAGTCTCCCGCATGCCTTTTTGCAAACTCAAAACGTGCCATTTTGTTTTTTGCTGAAAGTAATGGCTTTCTTCTGGCCACTCTGCCATAAAGCCCAACACTATGGAGCTTACGGCTTATTGTTGTCCTATGTACAGATACTCCAGTCTCTGCTGTGGAACTCTGCAGCTCCTCCAGGGTTACCTTAGGTCTCTGTGCTGCCTCTCTGATTAATGTCCTCCTTGCCTGGTCTGTGAGTTTTGGTATGCGGTCGTCTCTTGGCAGGTTTGCTGTTTTGCCAAGTTCTTTCCATTTGGTTATGATAGATTTGATGGTGCTCCAGGGAACAGACGATCAGTTACAGGCTCAGTAGGAAGCACAGGGAGAGGTTTGTTTACACAAACCTCTCCTCGTTCTTCAGCTCTGTGACCCGATCGCGGAACACCAGTGGCGATCGGGTCTGCTGGTCCCGCGGCCGTGGTCACGGAGCTCAGGACCGGGTCGCGAGCGACCCACAGTTGGGCTCTTAAAGAGACACGTACAGGTACGTGCTTGTGCCCAGCCATGCCATTCTGCCGACGTATATTTTCAAAATTGTCGCTCTTTTTTTTGTTTATAGTGCAAAAAATAAAAACCACAGGGGCGATCAAATACCACCAAAAGAAAGCTCTATTTGTGGGAAAAAAAGGACGTCAATTTTGTTGGGGAGCCATGTCACACGACCGCGCAATTGTCAGTTAAAGCGACGCAGTGCCAAATCACAAAAAGGGGCCTGGTCCTTTGACTGCAAATTGGTCCGGTCTGAAAGTGGTTAAGCGGTTAAAAGAAAAAAAGCCAAGAGGGGTGAATACTTTTGCAAGGCACTGTACACAGCTTTTCTTATCACTAAAATGCCTGAAAAGCACCCCAGTGTGAAAGGGGTCTCATGCAGACAGCAGAGGAACAAGAATGCAGACAGAAATCAAACTTTGGATTGAGACAAGTACACTCTATAGAAGGATATGCTTTATTCATTTTTTCACGTCAGAGGTTTACAACCACTTAAATGCCATATGTCTTATATGTATTTCAAAATACAAATGATCTTTATAGCCACAAGGTTGGATGGGAACAGGCTGCCATGTGCTCATGCAATGCAGTAGCAGGGACTGCTCACTATACCCGGGCTTTCCAGTCTTTTTCTCAACTGCGGAATGTTGGTCATCAAAAGACTAACCATGCACACCGACATCTGTTCAGCCCTGAAAGCAGAGGGAACACATAATGTGTAATAATGTGTGTGTCATAGGAACAGCTTGGAGATGTCATGGAAGGAAGGGTATACTTTGTGACAGAGCCTTGAAATTTACACTCCAGCAGTTTATATGTAATTAATATACATAGCTAAAGATAGATGTAGATGGATATTTTCTACTACAACAGAATATACTCATGATATATTTATATATGTGTTTATATACTTTGTAATATCATGCAATAAACATAACACATAAATAAGTACTCTTGCATTTCTTGTACAATTTACTTGCTTGTAGTATTAGTTTAACTTTTGTGGCCAGTGTTGTTGCGTATCCCAATTATTATTATTAATAATATTATTATTTATTATGTGAGACCATTGTCAGTGTTGGCTGAATGTTTGCCAGCTTAGGCTGAGTGGTTTAAAAGAAGTCGTTTGCAGTATTCTTCTGTGGGATTACACAAACCTGTGCGTTGGAAAATACTGTCGCCTTTTATTAAAGCGGTTGTATAACCCGCTAATATGTGATGCATACTAGCACATTATGCCACTGTCATGCAGATTATTTTTTTTTCAGCGTTTACTACCACTTTAATGTATTATATAGCACCAGAATTTTCCTTGCTGTTGTAAAATATGAAATCGTTTCATTATTAATTTCTTCTGCAAGAGATGACTTGCTGAATAATGTTTAGTCACCAGGTAGAAATTGAAGTAAAAATATATAGAATATAGAAAACTAGTGCAGCCACCACATCTGAGGACTGGTAAGCTATAATACATTCATAATAATTTTCACAACTATTTTAGTACTTTTTAGATTTACCGTATATAACATTTTATTACAATGTTGTCCTTGGGTTTAGATACACTTTAATACAAATGGTAAATGGAAACCCAGCTTGGAAAATGGATACATGGAACATAGCTTAGGAGAAAATAGCTAGTTGCTGAATTATAATAATAATAATCATCATCCTTATATTCACATTATACATTATTTTAGTAGCCACAATTTATAAAATAAAGATTACTGAGTAATGTCAAAAACTGATGGGGCTAAAAGGTCAACCAGACGTGTGGCAGCGTTCATAGCATGATCATAGCAGGAGAGAGCAAAGTGACCAATACATGAGCACAAACAAAAAAAAATTCCAAATATATGTAGCCAAGTCCTGGGTCCACTTTGCTCTAATGAGAACCTACAGAGTTAGGGATAGATGACATCCTTCTGTGTAGAGTGGGTTACAAGGCATGGTGGGTGTAGTGCAAAGTAGATTTATGGGCGCCAGACACTTCTGGAATACAAAGCGCTTTATTGTCTCTTAAACAGAACTGTGGGAGAGAGGGTTTAGTGCCAGGACAACCTTTAGTAGTTGTAATTTTAATTAGCAGACTCTGAGACTTCTATAGGTAGACAGCCATACATCTACATGTGTAGACACGCTGTCTCCTATGGCAACAAATTTGAATCTTCCTAATAACGGTTACAATGAACGCTCTCACTTCCTCTATAATATCGTCTTGTAGATCTTTACTTAACTGAGCTCCCAGTCTCTCTCACTAGACTTGCTGATCCACTGCCACCGGATCTCCTAAACTCTTCCAATCTCCTCACTGAGTATCTTCCTCAAGCGTCACCCCTGCTGGGTCACTCCCTAGCTTGGCATTCAGGATACTCAATCGTCACCCCACTGGCCTGCTTGGTCCCTGGCTTTACACACAAGGTTGTTCTGCAGGCATCACTGGATGGGTCCCTGGCTTGACACCTGCTGAAGTTTCCCAATTCCTCACCATCCCCGGTTGGTGAGAATATTGCTCTGGTACTTGCTTCAGCTACTCACTGTGGTCCCTGATAACAAGGTGGATGGTCCCTTAGTGGTGACAGCTTCCCCTCAACCTCCGACCACGACAGGCTTTCCAGCCAGCCGGAACCGTAAGTTCTGGTTGGACTGCAAGCCTCAGTCCCCCAACCCTACGCTGCTCTCTTGCTTCTGGATAGGCCCTCTGACAGCTTAGCAGCCATACATCCCCAGGATAGGCCTCAGGCTCTGGCCCAGCAGCCCAGGACAGCACAACATACGTCCACCCAGACAGCTGTCCAGGTGGCACAGAACCCCGATCACCTGACCTCACCCAAATAAATAGGCTCTCCCAGAAGGCCAAGGGACCCAAAAAGATACCTGCCCATTGGCTGAGAGACCATATATATTCCTAGTCTGTCCTTGCAATGCAATGCCATTATCTAATGCCACCAGATACCCGGCCATCTAGTGACAGAAGAGAGAAGTGCAGCAATTCCAGAATTAGGGTGGAATCAATTGATCTCATATCAATTGGACAAGGCAACTATACCTGGCAGGTAAATCTACTAGCAACCCTGCCTAAACATCAGGGTGCTACATATATAAGTGAAAAAAACACAAACATATAATTGTGCAAATTAACAGGGCTGCATGCCTTCAAGCTTCAGAAAAAGCCATGAATATGCCTGGCAGGGGAAGTGAACTAGTATTTCTCTGCTTCAGTTACAGTTAAAGGTATGTTACTTTAAATTAGAAAGACAATACCACGCTCTTTCAAAAGATATTAATTGATTCAAATTACTTTTATATCATTCAGAAGTATAACAGGCATGTAGATAAATCAAAAGAAGGCTGGTTTGCATTCCACCTGTGTTCCCACAACTGGAAATCAGGTGTCTCGAAAAGTCCCGTCCCGTTTTATCAGCAATGTCTGCCATCGTCAGGTGAGGTCAAATGTTATCAGTACAATTTTAAGTGTAATTTTAATCATTAGTCAATAAATATTAAATATACTACACTATGAGGGATTCCCCATTGGGAATGAAACACATATAGGATCTCTTAAAGGCAAAGGAGCACTTTACAAGTGATTATTTTATCTAGCCGGCTAGAGGCTTAGGACTCCATTGGTGGACCGAATATACAGTATGTGATATATCTGGTAACATACTTACCTCAAGTGAGTTTGACCTTCTTTGCAAAAAGAGGTCAAATATTTCTGGTGAGTGTGGAGTGTTACTATCTGGGAGAAGAGGAAGAGCACTTTTCACTTCAAGCTGTTTTGACTTGTAACAAGCACTTCATTGGGACTTTTTATATATTTAATACTTGTGTACTGCGTATTTTTTTTAATGAGCACAGTATAGACTTTCCAATATAAAGTAATAGACCTGTAACTGAAACAGAGAAATACTAGCTACCTTCCTCTGCCAGGCAGCACTGTAATGTGTGGCAGAGCTGTGTCAATTTCAAGAATGGATTTAATACAAATGCTCTCATATATGTATGTAATCCGTGTATTTATGGTTTTCCTGGAATTCAATTTTGATCATGTGTTTGATATGTATTAAATCTGGATTATATCACAGAAAATGCACATGATCAGAATGCAGCCTGTTTAAAATTGATCTCTTTCTTTGATAAACAATCTGCTATTCAGAATAAGAATAAAATGTGGATACTTATTTCATTGTGACATGCTGTATGCATAAAAAATTTAATAATTATTAATTAGTAACAGTGTTACTTTATTTATACGTTGATGTATTTTATTTCTTCATCACTTTACCGGAATATAATTTTATGTTTTTTCTTAAAGTTTCTAAAATGATTATAAATCACTTTGCAGCTAGTATCCTGAAATGTTCTAGCTACATTAAAATGGAAACAAATACCGGGCCTGCTAAACCTTATTTGTATTCCAAAGTGATATGCATAATAAGTACAGATAAAGAACACTTGCTCTGAGGCTGTGACACTGAAGACAAATTGCTAAAGAAAAATCCATTAGCACCTCTGGTGTAAGGAGACACCTCAGTGTTGTTCTAGTTTTGTAAGTTATCAGGCAGATTTAATTTTAAAGTTTTAATATAGGTTATATATACGTGTACTATACAGTAGTCTCTTTATAGGAACCAGTTGCTCATTTGGGTAACTGGCTGTTTTACACGCAAATATCATCAATGAGCAGTCTGATTTACCTGAACGACCTATTGACTTTGGGTGATGCAATTGTTTTATATAGTTTGCCAATTTGTGCAAAAAAAAAAAAAATGTCCTTTCAATTTTTGTATTGATTTAATAAAGCAGAGTCAACTGTATAATATCATAAATTGCAGCATTTGCAAGTTACCAAAGCCAATAAAGGTACAGACAATGTAGCGCACCCATAGGTGTTGGCTTTTGATAAGTAGCAGTACAGCTCCTACCTGAATTTGGTGACACTCTTGAAATGCCATGACACGATAAATTCAGGCAGTCCCCGAGTTACGAACAGGTTAGGGACTGCCTGTTTGTTAAGTCAATTTTGTTCGTAATTCGGACGTGCATGCGCAGAACAGCGTTTTCCGATGTTTTCCACTGTGCCCGCAGGTACCGCCTGCCGTTCGTAAGTAGGAGTTGTTCGCAAGTCGGAGGTTCGTAACTCAGGGACTCCCTGTACTAATAAGACAACAGTAGGCGGGTTTATTCAGAGGCTGCTGCACACTGAAGGTAAGAAAAATGGTTAGTGCAAACAGAGCAACATGTTCGATCAAAAGTGAAATCACAGTATTGGCATTAGTCTACAGTCCATATTCCCATCGCACATGTTCCTGGAATAAGCTCTTAAGGTACTGGGTGCTGTAGCGACCGACAGATGAACACTGGAACCTATACGATATGTTGATTTTTGCCAGAACACCACGGATCATCAATTTCGTCCAAATGTTTTTTTATTCAAGAAAGATCACATCACAAAACGGTGTAGTGCAACATTTTGGAGCCACGCAGGACCCCTTGGTCAGGCATGTGATGTGCCCAGATGGCATCCGAGCATGCGCAGGCCAGTCAGCAGATGAGTGAGCGGGCGGAAGGGCGAGTGTGCGGGTTAACGAGCGGGCGGGCCAGTGAGCTGGGGTCGGAAGGTGAGAGAGAGCCTGAGCGGGCAGGTCGGTGGATGAGTGAGGTAGGGTAGCCAGGTGAGTGTGCATGCAGTGAGTATGCAGGGCAGACATCGAGTGAGGGGACTGGCCAGTCAGTGAGCCGGCGGGCGGGGAGCAGAGAGGCGACATCATCTCACCACCCGCCCTGCATCACTGCAGTTCCGCCCTCACTGTACAGCCACGGGCAGCAGAGAGGTTACATCATCTCTCTGCTGCCTGCCTTCACTCTGACAATCTGCACCTTAGCAGGCCAACGACAATAAGCAACATGTGGCAGGTGACGTGGCAAGTGTAATCCGCAATGTATGGCAGGTGACGTGGCAAGTGACAATCAGCAACATGTGGCAGGTGACATGGCAAGTGTAATCTGCAATGTGTGGCAGGTGACATGGCAAGTGACAATCAGCAACATGTGGCAGGTGACGTGGCAAGTGTAATCCCTAATGTGTGGCAGGTGACGTGGCAAGTGTAATTCACAATGTGTGACAGGTGACGTGGCAAGTGACAATCAGCAACATGTGGCAGGTGCTGTGGCAAGTGTAATATGCAATGTGTGGCAGGTGACTTGGCAAGTGACAATCAGCAACATGTGGCAGGTGACTTGGCAAGTGTAATCCCCAATGTGTGGCAGGTGACTTGGCAAGTGTAATCCCCAATGTGTGGCAGGTGACATGGCAAGTGACAATCAGCAACATGTGGCAGGTGCTGTGGCAAGTGTAATCTGCAATGTGTGGCAGGTGACGCGGCAAGTGAAAATCAGCAACATGTGGCAGGTGACTTGGCAAGTGTAATCCCCAATGTGTGGCAGGTGATTTGGCAAGTGTAATCCGCAATGTGTGGCAGGTGACGTGGCAAGTGTAATCCGCAATGTGTGGCAGGCGACGTGGCAAGTGACAATCAGCAGCTTGTGGCAGGGACGTGGCAAGTGATAAGCTGCATCTGAAGGCAGGTCAACGTGGAAAGTGACACACTTGGGGCTCCTACTGATTCTGCATTATGGTGGGTTGAACCATTTCATTTTCTATTACAATGTAATAATAGAAATAATGTGCTTCAATCATCCTGACACCATAACAACCATGGTACCGTTATGATGAAAGTGTCAGCTATTGCCCCGATAAATTGCCCACCAAAAAAACATTTTCTGGCAGTGCCCCTCCCGAGACTAGACTCTGGATCCACCCCTGCTCTTAGACAGCCAACAATTCCCACATGAATCTCCCGATCGGGCGCATCTGCACACTTTGTGATGTATATGTGCAATTTGTACAATTATTCTACGAGTCCCAGCACTGCCAAATAACAATGTTCCATGTTTCCCAACCTCAGCTATCTTAGCTTAACAGATATCCATTATATATACACATGTGACATTCATATATTGTTTTTGGCGGGACTGATGATGTCATATGCTGTCATGGGGTGGGAGGGGCTATTTACTCTCTGGTTCTGAGATGTTCACTTAAATACCTGTGCACAACAGTATGCACTTATCACATGCCTGACGAAGGGGTCCTGCGTGGCTCCAAAATGTTGCACTACACCATTTTGTGATGTGATCTTTTTTGAATAAAAATATGTTTGGAATGAAATTGATGATCCGTGGTGTGCTGGCGAATATCTACATATAGTATTGGCATTAGAACATCAGAAAATGTGATATAGCGGTTCACTTTACCCTATCTAGCTAAGCTAACTGTAATATAAATCCCAAGCTTGTCCATTGCTGAGCTCATAGATCTGTGTTGGGGCCCACAACAACTGCACAGTCACAAATTATTTTCTGAAGCAACGAAGTGGCAACTGACTGCCAGTGGATTGGCCTTTGCGAACTCCATTGATAAACTTCAGCTGTGACCCGCAAAGACTATGTGGATAGGCTCAGGAGGAATCTAAAGACTGTGTATGAGAAAGCTCAAGTGCCCGCTGATGCTCAAGGTTTGAGAAATAAGAAGAACTGCAACTTAAGAGTACAAGCTCATGATTTGCAGCCCAAAGATTAGGTGCTGTTGAGGAATATGGGTCTCACCAGAAAGCAAAGCATACGTTAGCTGACTGATGGAGTTTCCAGCACTACATCATGTGCAAGGAATTGACAGTTTTTCCTGTGTAGCACTAACCCCTGAAGGAGCTGCTGGTTTGATTTGGGCTTACCATTACCTTTTTGACCTTGTGTACATCTAGGGGTTTCCCGAGGTAGATGGCCCAAGAATTGTAGAGACTGACACTGGATCCGCTTTGGGATTTTTATTTGCAAAAAAGGGGTAGACAAAACACAGTCTCTAAATAAAGGATAGAGGGTTTAGGTAGGAAGTTCACGTACTATTTGGAACTGCTCAAAACTGAAAGTCTTTCAGTATAGGATCCAAAGAATAGCCATTCACAACTGGATTTTCACAGCTATCGGATAAACCTCCTATCACTAGGCTTAGCAGCCGATAGAGTGCTCAAATAGAATAAAGTCTCTGCCACAGACTTGTTTGTAGAACTTGTCAATAAAGTCTCTGCCACAGACTTGTTTGTAGAACTTGTCAATAAAGTCTCTGCCACAGACTTGTTTGTAACTGAGGGACTAGATGAATTTAGAGAGCTTTCATATGGTACCAGTATCTTGCAGCTGGTCTGGCGATACCGTATGAGTGTAGATCCATTTAGTGTCCTTCAACTGAGCCTCCAGGCTTTTTCTTGAAAGCCAGCCTTAGCGCATGGCTTCCTCCCAAAGAGTCCTCCCCTGGATGCTTCTCCAGTTGCTGGGCCTCTCCTAACTGAGACGGCACCAGACCACTTTTGGATAATTTAACCCTGACGTCAATTCGGGTCTGTCCCTGCAGTTACTTTGCCTCGGGCTATCCAGCCTCGAGACTCGGAATTGCATGGATCGGCACCCCAGGACAGAAGGGCCACGGGGGCTGGTCAGAAGGACTAGGACCAAACAGACAGAAGATGGCTTCTGGACCGGAACCCAGAAACACGTAATCTCAGTACCTTAAGTACCCTCTCCCAGAATTCACAGCAAGACGACACTCTCATTGGTTCCGAGAGAGATTGGCACTCAATGCGCCCAGCCAAACTGCGTTCTCATACTTGCCAGAAGTGACAGCGACACCTATGGCCAAGCAGAACCCAGTGCAATCCAGCCGGACTGGTACTGAAACCATAATTTGGTATAATTAACCCTAAAACCCAACTGTGGTTCCAGGAACATTAAATTTAGAAAACACATAGCGCATGTTCATCAGGAGCCCGGCGCTACACCTGTATATCAGATTCATCCCGAGGGGAATACAGGGCCTCTAATACTTGGAATTGAAAACCACCTCCTGCCTCTAAATGAATCTGTCTGAGTTCCAACACAAAGTCACCCCTTCTTGAGAAGGAGGAAGACCTCTGCATGGGATGGCTGTGGCCACCCTAGCCAACTCTGCCACAGCGAAGTGCTCTGGAACTCCAATGCCCTGTACACACGGTCTGACTTTCCGACGGAAAATGTGCGATCGGATTGAGTTGTCGGAAATTCCGATTATGTGTGGAATTTTCCGTCGGAATTTCCGGAATTTCCGACAGACAAAGTTTGGATCTAAAATTTTCCGACAACAAAATCCGATCGTTTAAATTCTGATCGTGTGTAGACAAATCCGACGCACAAAGTGCCACGCATGCTCAGAATAAATTACGAGACGTAAGCTATTGGCTACTGGCCTCTTTATAGTCCCGTTGTATGTGTTGTACGTCACCTCGTTCTAAACGATCGGATTTTCCGAAAACTTTGTGCGACCGTGTGTATGCAAGACAAGTTTGGGCAAAAATCAGTCAGACGTGTGTACAGGGCATTAGTTCTCAAGCTCTAGAGTTCCTGACCTGGGTCAGGATAGTAGAAGAACTGGAAAAGACATCTACTGCACAAGCTAAAGAGGTGGATAGACTTCCTCCTCAACTCCTTGAGCCTTGAAAGGGAGCCCTTCACCCAAGACACACCTGAACCCAGAGAACAGAGGGCCAATATACTGATTCATCCCTGTAAAAGATTGACCTATAATTCATAAGGGAACAGTTTTGAAGAAGTCATCACCCCTGTGCATAGAATTCCCAATGCACAGATTCATCCAATTACAGTAACACAATGATACCCCAGCCCATCTCCCAACACACCATGGTTAACCATTTGAGGACTAGGCCTTTTTCTGACACGTTTTGTTTACAAGTAAAAATATGTATTTTTTGCTAGAAAATTACTTAGAACCCTCAAACATTATATATTTGTTTTTAGCAGAGGCCCTAGAGAAAAAAATGGTGGTTGTTGCAATTTTTTATGTCACATGGTTTTTGTACTTTGGTTTTTCAAACATAATTTTTTGGGGAACAAATAAACTTTAATGAAAAAAAAAAACCCCACAATATATAACCCAATTATTTTGAAAAATATGAAAGATGATGTTACCCTGAGTAAATACATACCTAACATGTCATACTTTAAAATTGTGCACGCTCATGGAATAACTCCAAACTACGGTACTTAAAAATCTCCATAGGTGAGGCTTTAAAAATTTCTACAGGCTACCAGTTTAGAGTTACAGGAAAAGTCTAGTACTAGAATTATTTCTCTTGCTCTGACGTTCATGGCGATAACTCACATGTGTTGTGCAAACACCATTTACATATGTGGTCATAACCTACGTATGCATTGACCATTGCGTGCGAGCATGGGGGGATGGGGATGATTTAAAAAAAAATATTATTATTGTAGCACCCTGATATTAGACAAGGTTGCTAACAATTTTAGCTTGCTAGGTGGTAACTAGCCTGGCTGATTGATAGGGGATTCAATGGCTTTTTCCCTAACACTGAATTTGATGCACCTCTCTCTTCTGTCACTAGGTGGCATTGTTGCCTGTGGCAGTACAATTATAAGGGTATAAAGGATCCAGACTAGGAGTGAATAGGTTGAGGTTGGGGTCTCTTTGGTCCCTTGGCCTGCTGGGAGCGCATATTTATTCGGAAGGAGTCAGGTGATCAGAGTTCGGTGCCACCTGGACAGCTGTCTGGGTGGACGTGTGTTACAAGCCTCTGGGCTGCTAGGCCAGAAGCCTGAGGCCTATCCCGGGAACACCTGACTGCTAGGCTGTCTGAGGCCTATCCAGGTTTGAGAGAGGCCGCGCAGGGTTGGGGCTTCAGGCCGTAAGCCCAACCAAGTTACCAGCCATGACAGGTCCTCTTAATAAGACCCCAAAGCTCTCCTCTACAACAGAAAGCATTAGATTAAAAAAAAAAAACATTCATCTAATGCTTTTTAAAAAAAGGAATGGGGCTGGAACTGGAAGTGATGTCATGACGTAGCTCTGGTCCTCCTAGACCATAGAGATGAGTGGAGGTCATCTTTCTGTGACAGCGCTGGATTGGTTCCTGGGCTCACTGATCATCCACTGGAAAGCGGCAGGGGGGTGACCCTTCCCGCCACTTCTAATAGTGATCCAGTGGCTAATGACCTGCTTGAAACACTTTTATCAGAAAGACCGGTGCCTAAGGGAAACTTTAATGCTGGGGTTAGGGCATCTAGCTGTAGCCATAACCCCGTTATTAAACGTCAAACTTATGATGTGTTTTCCCAGTTAGGTGGTTGGCAAGTGGTTGTTTAGTTTGTTGATTCTTAGGGGACCAAATACTTTTGGTGGGGGAGCGTGCCAGGCTGGCAGCCCTTTATGATGTGAAACAGAATATTATCCTTTAGCTGCAGCTTGTTGCTCTCTCCCTGCTACTGGTGGACAGTGCAGAGAGGAAAAAGTTTCCCCAACACAGTAGGAGTAGTGGCCATTTTGGTGGAGACCAAGGCTGAAGGAAGGACTGTGATTTCCCTCTGGATTTAGGGCTTACATACACTATTTTCCATAGAAATAACATGATTTGAAGCTGCTTTAAGAGTCAAAATTGGGTTACAGAAGACCTAAACCCACTCAAAGATTTCTCTATTCATGAACGTGCATACATTGTTAGTACTAACGAAACCTCTTAGAATTAGATCTGGGTTTGGGGGCATGGTTTTGGCATGCAGTAGAGAGAACGCATCTCTCCCGAGCTCTGGCATTGACACCGAATATATAGCACTATATCTACACCCCATCACTGCCACCCACCTGGAAACGATGCGGAAGAGGTCCGGCAAGCCCCTGCCTAAAAAAGGCACCTCGGCGGGCTCGATAAAGTGGTTCTTAGCAGCGGAACTCGAGGACTTGGAGGACATGAGCGGCCTAGGCCGCTCTCCTCGTGGCGTGAGCTCCAGCGCAGGCTCCGCCTCCCGCACCAGGCCTGAGCCCAGAGCTTCATCAGCCGGATCGGAAGGTGAGGAGAGCACATCCAGACACTCAGGGGTTGCGGCCTTGGTAAGTGACTTACCCACTAAGTTGGAATTGGCTTCTATGCTGCTGGGCCTCGAACGGGTCATCAAGAAGGAGGTCTCCACTGTGCGCTCTGACCTCTCACAAGTACTGGAGCGAGTGGAGGAATCTGAACAGCGTTTAAATCGCCACACGGCCGCCATTAGGAATCTACAGACGTCCACTCGCCAACTTGCCGTAGCTCACAAGATGGCCCTTTACAAAATAGAGGACCAGGAAAACCGCAACAGTCGTAATAACGTCAGAACAAGAGGTCTCCCTGAGGCGACGGGGGACGAAGACCTTCTCCCCTCCATCTGGGGCATCTTTAACGGCCTTTTGGGCCAGGCCGCTGACCACCCCTTGAAAATTGATCGAGTTCACAGGGCCCTCCACCTCCGCAACCACTCCTCCGACACCCGCGTGATTTTATATGCAGAGTGCATCATTATACTGAAAAAGAACTTATCATGAAAAAGGCCAGAAAGGCTGCATCACTGGACTTTGACGGAGCAAATCTTACCTTATTCCCAGACCTGGCAAGGGAGACCCTAGAACGACGCAGGGCCCTGCATCCCCTGACGGAGAAACTTTGAGCTGCATCCATCAACTACAGATGGGGTTTCCAAGCGGCCCTGATAGCAAACAGAGATGGCAAAACTGCAGTTCTTTGGTTTCCAGAGGATTTGGGGAATTCTGCATGGATGTCAATATATCCCCACCAGAGCTACCTGATTGGCAAGATGTCATCCCGCCTCTACCCGGTAACTCCGAACCCAGATGACAAAAGGTGGACAGCAAACATTGAGCCTCCGCTACTGGAGCTTCGCCTGCTGTCCTAGGAATTACCTTCCCATCGCCTGGCAGTGATGGAACTTTGATGTTCGCAAGTATACCCTGACCATTAGAGTCCCGTTTTATAGGTTGTTTAGTTTTGTACCTATGCCTGACAGTTCCTGTCTATGTGTACCTATCTAAGGTAATGCTCCGAATTGGTTTAAGATAGAAGACTATGTCTTGGGTATCTTGCTCTATGTTTTAAGTTACATGTACTTTGCTGAATGTTAATAGCCTTAAGATTTATAATTAGTGCTATTTTATAACTGGTTATTTTTTCAACTATGGTGTGGGCGCCGGGGGATCGGGATACCACCCATACCATTCTCGTTGCGAGACAACTTCTTCTTTTTCCTCCATATTCTTTCCGCTCCTCTCTCTCTCTCACTCCCCACCTTCTTCTCCCCTCGCATCCTAACCCTCCTTCCTCTGCCTTAGGTCCAACTCCCCCGAGAAATCTGTGTTCACGGATGCCTCCTTCCAGTCCCCATGGCTACGGTAAATTTACTTTCACTTAATGTACGGGGCATGCATGCCCCTGGAAAGAGACACCATCTATATAGAGAGCTGGGTCGCCTGCGGGGAGATGTGGTTTTCCTGTAGGAGACCCACCTTACACATACTACTTCTGTTAAACTTTTCTCCCAACAATACCCCACATGGTATTATAGTCTGTCTGATGTGCATAAGGCAAAAGGCGTGGCCTTTGGGTTCTGCAGGGTAACTGCGTTTACACTAGACTCTATGTTAAGGGACCCAACTGGGCGATTTCTGTTTTTGAGAGGCAACCTGGGTAGTATGCCATGTACCTTGGTGACTCTATATGCTCCCAACCGTGACCAAGCAGGCTTTATAGCATCCAATCTTAAGAAATTGAGGGACTTCTCCCACGGATTTATTCTTCTATCTGGTGATTTCAATACCCCCCTGAAGCCTGTCCTTGACACCTCCAAGGGGAGATCTAGCATTTCACACAAACGATTAATGTTAATTCGCAAACACTTGCATGAAACCCAGTTGGTAGATGTATGGAGGATCATGCGCCCGCGGGAGAGAGACTAGACCCATTATTCTCAGGTCCATCAGACCTACTCTAGGATTTTTTCTTTATTGATCATCACCACCTATTATTACCAATGAGGGCTGTAATTGAGACCTCTCTCATATCCAATCATGTCCTGATCATGCTCACGGTTAAAATGACGTCTCTGCCCCTAAGTCCACTAATTGGAAGCTCAATGAAGAACTTATAGCTGATGACATAGATAAAAAAATGATATTGGAGAAATTATTTCTTTACTTTAAGGAAAATTCACACCCTGACATCTCACCAGGAACACTATGGGCGGCTCACAAGGCCCATATTTGAGGCAAACTAATAGAACTAGGTGCCAGGAAAAAAAGGGAACAAACATTTCATCAATCTAAACTACTTAGCGACATTAAAATACTTGAGCAACAACATAAAGCCAGGCAGTCGCGGGCAGTATTTCATACCCTGACTTCGAAGAGGGAAGAACTGAAATCTCTTTTTCACATAGAACATAAGCAACAGGCATGCATAGTGGCTCAACGTTTTTATGAATGGGGAGACAAGCCAAGTAGATTGCTTGCTCGTTCACTGCAGCAGAGGAAATCTGCTTCTTTCATAGCAAAAATCTAAAACTCTTCAGCCACTATAGTCCACGATACTCCGAATATAGCTAAGGAATTCCGAGCGTTCTACCAACATTTTTACCATGTCCAACACTCCGTTACAGATCGAGATGATAAGACGAGGCTTATCAGGGAGTATTTGGCGTGTGTCAACCTACCTAGACTCTCACCTGACACTCTAGCCTCTCTGGAAGGGGAGCTTACCACCTCAGAGCTATGCATTGCTCTAAAGGCTATGGCTAATGGTAAAGCACCGGGTCCAGAGGGATTCACGGTGGCGTACTACCGATCCTTTGCAGATATATTATTACCTCGCTTGACCTGCTATGCCAACGCGACCTCTGCTGTTGGTGGCCTCCAACTCGAGACTATCCATGCACATATTACTGTTATCCCTAAACCCGGTAAAGATCCCAGCAATTGTGGAAGCTATTGCCCCATTTCATTATTGAATATTGATGCTAAATTGTACGCCAAAACCATCGCAAATAGACTCCTCCCCCTGATTCCACAGTGGATCTCTAAAGACCAAACAGGTTTCATCACAGGTAGGGGAGCAAGAGACAACTCCCTCCACACCCTCTCATTGATAGCACATGTTCGTGTATTCTCCCAGCCCACCCTCTTGCTTTCAACAGATGCTGAAAAGGCGTTTGATAGGGTGGACTGGGAGTATCTTATGGCAACGTTATCCCATTTGGGTATTGGAACATCTCTCCTATCCAAAATTTCTGCTCTTTACAATCACCCCACGACACAATTATGTATAAATGGAACACTAAGCGAACCCTTCACCCTACATAATGGCACTCGCCAATTCTATTTGCCCTATCATTAGAACCCTTCTTAGCTATGGCAAGACATAACCCCCTGTATCCACGGGATCGCCATAGGAAAATCAGAACATGCTGCATATGTAGAAGTATGCTGCATATGCAGGTGATATTTTGTTCTACATCCAACAGCCCTAACCTTATGTCCGAATTTTCAACGTATAGTGCCATCTCCAATTTCAAAATTAATATGACGAAATCAGAAATGTTAAAAATGTATCTGTTCCCACTAAAACTGTGGCCCACTTAAAACAAGTCTTTCCTTTTAGTTGGCAGATGCGAAAGATGAAATATCTAGGTATTTATCTTACCCCAAACCCGTTCCGCCTTATTTCGTACAAACTTTATGCCCCTTCTGACCTGCAGAAATGGTCTCAGCTTGCTCATTCCTGGTTAGGGAGAATTGGAGTTGTGAAGATGAATTTACTGCCCAGGTTGCTGTTCCAAATGATACCATATGGAAAACCGGTGGGCTTTTTTACGATATTGGGCTCACTACTTGGTAAATATGTCTGGAACAGAAGATGACCTAGGCTCCAAGAAGGAGGTCTAGCTCTACCAGACTTTAAGAAATACTTATTGCCAATTGTGTTAAATAGAATATCTGATTGGAAGTATCACAAAGACTCTAAGCTTTGGGTAACCCTGGAAACTGAGCTTAGTGGTGCAGATCTTTTTACACAAATATGGATACCTAGGAAATACAGAACTTTGTCTTCTAACACGTCACCGTTTACAAGCAGCTACCTCATGACATGAGACTCACTGTGCAAGGTGAATAAATGGCCATATAACTCCCCTCTCTTACCACGGGTCATAACTACTTTCCTCCAGGGAACATTGATTCACGCTTGTAATCTTGGGGCTACGACACAACTAGACCAAGTTACTACCCCATCGGGTATTGTGCCTCTGTCTACATTAATACACAGCTCCACAATTACACTCATGGATCAGTGGAGATACCGACAACTAGCAGCTTTTGTGCACTCGAAACCCCTACGGTCCTTGTCGGATCTGACTCCTATGGAAGCAGCTTTCTCTGAAGACCAGCCAGTGGAGAAGCTCCCACTTCTACCAGACTTTGCAAACGCTAGCCTCCACAAGAGTCCCTACTATCATATGCAACTGGGAACAAGATTTTCAAAAAGAGTTGTCAGCAGCCCAAAGATCCACCATCCTCATAATGGCTCATACCTCCTCTGGGGCTTCCAGAATGGAGGAGGTAAACTATAAATTGTTGAGGAGATGGCACTATACCCCTGTGGTGCTGCACAAGACCTTTCCACAAGCATCACCTTTGTGCTGGAGGGGTTGCAGTGAAAGAGGAACACATGCTCACATCTGGTGGTTTTGTCCACTTATACGCCCATATTGGCTGGCTATTCTACACTTAGCCAAGGAGATCCAGGGGTGTGAGATCCCCAATGACCCGTGGTTTGTTTTACTACACTGTACAGATAAACCAGTCGGACCCTAAAAGAAATCTATAACGCCACACCTCCTTAATGCTGCAAAGGCACTCATCCCCCAATATTGGAAAAAAACTACCATACCGACGCTACACCACTGGCTAGTGAAAGTGGACAATATTTACTACATGGAAGATCTGACTCTTTCTCTTAGAAATAAATCTGACCTAGCAAAGAAAATATGGTCCTGCTGGTTTGCCTTCAAATACACTGCTGCATATGCGGAAATCATGTCTCAACCTGGGTAACGTGATGCTAGATAGAGGTACTGCATATGTGGGATTGGACAGAGGTGGATATTTTTTGCGCTAAAAACAAAAGAAAAGCGACAATTTTGAAAAAAAAACACAATGGGGGTTATTTACGAAAGGCAAATCCACTTCGAACTACAAGGGCAAACTACAAGTGCAAGTGAACTTGAAAGCGCACTTGGAAGTGCAGTCACTGTAGATCTGAGGGGGACATGCAAGGAAAATAAAAAACAGCAATTTGGCTTGCACATGATTGGATGATAAAATCAGCAGAGCTTCCCCTCATTTCAGAGCTATCCCTCAGATTTACAGCGACTGCACTTCCAAGTGCACTTTCAGTGCAATTTCAAGTGCACTTTGCACTTGTAGTTTGCACTTCTAGTGCAAAGGGGATTTGCCTTTCATAAATAACCCCCAATATCTTTTACTTTTTGCTATAATAAATATCCCACATTTTTTTTATAAAAAATAATTTTTTTTCTTCAGTTTAGGCCGATGTATTCTTCTACATACTTTTGGTAAAAAAATTGATCGCAATAAGCGTATATTGATTGGTTTGCGCAAAAGTTATAGCGTCTACAAAATAGGGGATAGATTTATGGCATTTTTATTATTATTTTTTTTACTAGGAATGGCTGCGATCTGCGATTTTTTTTTATCGGGACTGCGACATTATGGCAGACACATCGGACACTTTTCACACATTTTTTAAACCACTGACAATTATACAGCGATCAGTGCTATAAAAATGCAATGATTACTGTGTAAATGTCACTGGCAGGGAAGGAGTTAACACTAGAGGACGATCAAGGGGTTAACTGTGTTCCCTATGTGTGTTTCTAACAGTGGGGGGGGGGGGGGGGGTGGGACTGTTCAGGAGGAGAGAGAAATCAGTGTTCATACATAGTATGAACACACGATCTGTCTCCTCTCCCCCGAAAGAACCGGGATCTGTGTGTTTACCGATTCTTTTGCCGATTCTTGCTCTGTCACGAACGATCGCGGGAGCCCGGCGGTCATCATGCCCACCAGGCACTCGCATCGGCTCCGAGCACACACTGTGGGCGCAAGCATGCCTCCGGCGGCGCACGAGCACCCCTAGTGGCCAAAAGGTGTAGCTACATAAGGTAATGCTGTTTCGCGCAGCTGTGCCATTCTGCCGCATTCAAACTGCGGCGGCTGGTCGGTAATCAGTTAAATTTGTATTTTTTGCTAGAAAATTACTCAGAACCCCCAAACATTATATATGTTTTTTTAGCAGAGACTCTAGGGCATAAAACGGCGGATGTTGCAACTTTTTACGTCATACAGTTTGTGCAGCAATTTTTCAAACACTTTTTTGGGGGAAATTTCATGAATTTAAAAAAAAAGAAAACGTAGTTAGTGCAATTTTTTTGTATAATGTGAAAGAGGTTGCACCAAGTAAATAGATACCTAACATGTCACACTTTAAAATTGCGCACACTCGTGGAATGGCGCCAAACTTTGGTACTTAAAAATCTCCATAGACGACACTTTACCAGTTACACAGTTACCACTTACCATTTTAGAGATACAGAGGAGGTCTTGGGCTAGAATTGTTGCTCTTGCTCTAGCACATGCGGTGATACCTCACATGTGTGATTTGAACGCTGTTTACATATGTGGGTGCAACTTACGTATGCATTCGCTTCTGTGCATGAGCACGCGGGGATGGGGTGCTTTAGATTATTTATTTTATTGTTTATTTTACTTACATTTGTTTATTTTTACACTTTCTCTTAAAAAAAAATTTTTTTTATCACTTTTATTCCTATTACCAGGAATGTAAACATCCCTGGTAATAGGAATAGTGCGTGACAGTTCCTCTCTCACCCAGGCTGGAAAGACCAAGATCAACTGTCTCAGCTTTTCCAGCCTCGTTTCCAGCATTGTTTACTTCCGCCGACCGGGACATGATGTCATAACGTCATACCCGGGCCTCTGAGGGTCATAGAGATGACTGGGGACCATCTGGCTGATCGCACAGGCAAGCCGGTAATAGCACCAGAGGGTGGTGGGAGGGGGGTGATGTCCACTCCCACTGCATGTAAGAACGATCAAGTGGCTTAACTGCTGCTATGGTTGGTCTTACATTGTAGAGAATTGCCAGCCGAAAAAGATGATATCTGAATGATGCCTGCAGCTGTAGGCATCATTCAGATATCCCCACTTAAAGTCAATGACGTCATATGACATCCTTGGGCTGGAAGTGGTTATAAAAATTATTCATTAACCAGTTAAGGACCGGAAGGATTTGCCCACTTAATGACCAGGTAATTTTTTGCGATACGGCACTGCATTGCTTTAACTGAAAATTGCATGGTTGTGTGACATTGTACCCAAACAAAATTGATGTCCTTTTTTTCCCCACAAATAGAGGTTTTTTTTGGTGGTATTTGATCACTTCTGCACTTTTTATTTTTTTGCAAATTTCTTTATCAGTTTAGGCCAATATATATTCTTCTACATATTATTTGTAAAAAAATTGCAATAAGCGTATATTGATTGGTTTGCGCAAAAGTTATAGTGTCTACAAAATAGGGGATAGATTTATGGCATTTTTATTGTTTATTTATTTTTTACTAGTAATGGCGGCGATCTGCGATTTTTAGCAGGACTGTGACAGTGCGGAGGACAGATCGCACACTTTTGACACTTTTTTGGGATCAGTGACATTTGTACAGCGATCAGAGCTAAAAATAGCCACTGATTGCTGCATAAATGTCACTGGCAAGGAAGGGGTTAACACTAGGGGACGATCAAGGGGTGTTAAGTGTTCTCTGGGATGTGTTTCTAACTGTGGGGGGAGTGTACTGACTAGAGGAGGAGAAAGATCGCTGTTCCTGATCACTAGGAACAGCAGATCTCTCTCTACTCCCGTCAGAATAGGGATCTGTTTGCATACATACACAGATCCCTGTTCTGGCTCTCTGTGGAGAGATCACAGGTGGCCTCTTTGCGTCCGCTGGCCACGCGCTTCGGCTCCGGCGTTGCCACTGATGGTGCGTGCCCCCATCACCCTTAAAGCGGCCGATGTACACCTATGGTGATTCATGCATCCGTGCCAACCTGCCGCAGTATCATAACTGCGGCTGGTCGGCAAGTGATTAAAGGTAAAGACAGAAGGTTTTTTTATCTTAATGCATTCTATGCATTAAGATAAAAAACCTTCTGTATAAAATAGTTTGTAAACAAAAAAAACCTTCTGTGTGCTGCAGCCCCTCTCAGCCCCCCTAATACTTACCTGAGCCCCATCTCTATCTAGTGATGTCCACAAATCCCTCGGCCAACTGGGACTCTCCCTCCTGATTGGCTGAGACACAGCAGTGGTGCCATTGGCTCCCTCTGCTTTCAATCAAAGTCAGTTAGCCAATCAGGAGAGAGAGGGAGCGGGGCTGAACTGCAGCTATGTGTCTGAATGTATAAACGCAGCTGCAGCTCGGCTCGGGTGCCCCATAGCAATCTGCTTGCTGTGCGGGCACTCGACAGGAGGGAGGGGCCAGGAGCAGCGAAGAGGGACCCAAGAAAAGGAGGATCTGGGCTGTATTGTGTAAATCCACTGCATAGTATATTTTTTTTTAAACTAGACTTTATAACCACTTTAATTTAAAAAGAGATAAAGTACATGATGTTCCAAATGTGTGTTGTGCATAGAATGTATAATCAAAGTAAAAGTAAATACAAAAACCTAGTAATTTACTAAAAATGCCAGATTCTCTATATCACCAACACAACATAATTCAGAAGAATCACAAGAGAAAAGCTCAGTAACTGGGGGGAATAGACAAAGTTTAGCAAATATTTAACTTGTAAGGACACCTAGGAAACTGACTAAAAACCTAAGACAAATGCCTAGCAATGCTCCTTAAAGCAGAGGTCCTGCCAAATTTTTCTTTTTTAAAAGTCAGCAGCTACAAATACTGCAGCTGCTGACTTTTAAAATATGGACCCTTACCTGTCCAGGGCATCCGCAATGTCAGCACCCGAAGCCGATCTGTCCCTCGGCTCCTGGTGGAGGTGCCGCCCTCTTCAGTAAGGGAATCAGGAAGTGTAGCCTTGCGGCTTCACAGCCTGGTTCTCTACAGCGTATGCGCGAGTCGCGCTGCGTGATCCCACAGGTCCCTGCTGTCTTCTGGGACCTGTGACAGAGGAGGCGCCGGATATGGCATAGATATCCACGGGTACCCGCAGATATCTATGCCCGGAAGTGGGAGTAAATACCTAGATTATCCACTTTCAGACCGGACCAATTTGCAGCCAAAGGACCAGGCCCCTTTTTGCGATTCGGCACTGCGTCGCTTTAACTGACAATTGCGCGGTCGTGCGACGTGGCTCCCAAACAAAATTGACGTCCTTTATTTACCACAAATAGAGCTTTCTTTTGGTGGTATTTGATCGCCCCTGCGGTTTTTATTTTTTGCGATATAAACAAAAATAGAGCGACAATTTTGAAAAAAACGCATTCTTTTTTATTTTTTACTATAATAAATATCCCCCAGAAATATATAAAAAAACATTATTTTCCTCAGTTTAGGCCGATGCGTATTCTTCTACATATTTTTGGTTAAAAAAATCACAATAAGCGATTATTGATTGGTTTACGCAGAAGTTATAGCGTTTACAAGATAGGGGATAGTTTTATAGCATTTTTATTAATAATTTTTTTTTATTAGTAATGGCGGCGATCAGCGATTTTTATTGTGACTGCGACATTATGGCGGACACATCAAAAATTTTTGACACATTTTTGGGACCATTGTCATTTATACAGCAATCAATGCTATTTAAATGCATTGATTCCTGTATAAATGACACTGGCAGTGAAGGGGCTAACCACTAGGTGGCAGTGTAGGGGTTAAGTGTGCCTAGAGGTGTGTTTCTTACTGTGGGGGGGCGTGACTGTCAGCTAGTGAATGCTGATCTCTGCTCCAGACACAGAGAGCAGAGATCGGTGTCACTAGTTGATAGGCAGAACGGGGAGATGCTGTTTATTTCCGCATCTCCCCGTTCAGCCTTCCCGTGAGACGATCGCGGGTGTCCCCGTGGCGTTCGAGTCCGCGGGACCCGCGACTGGCCTCACAGGGGTCCCGACCGGCGCGAGCTGCTCGCGGCGCGTGACCGATGGCACCGCAGCATCTTAAAGGGGACGTATATATACGCCCTTATGCCTGTCCGTGCCATTCTGTCGACGTATATCGTCGTGCGCCGGTCAGGAAGCGGTTATACAGGTATCTGCTCTCCCCTCCCCCTGAAATGTGTCAAATATGACGCTGGAGAAGGGGGGAGGATTCTAAAAAGCGGAAGTTCCATTTTTGTGTGGAACTCCACTTTAATGTGGCTATTTCTTAAAGCAAGCTAAGCACCAGAATTAATTTTCAAAAATGAATCATCCTGCAAAAGAGTTAGGGCTGTACGGAACCCGCTCTGCTCAGCGGGGGATCGCTCCGTTGTTCCCCACTTAGCAGGAAGATGACAGGTCTGTCTCTGCACACTGTGCCGGGACCGACCTGTCTGAGCGCTGCTCTCCCCTATGGGGGATCGGATGAAGACGGACCGTAGAGTCCATCGTCACCCGTTCCGATCCGCAGACAGATGGAAAAATAGGTTTTTCCTCCATCACACTTTTTCGGATGGGAGCGGGTCGGATGTCAGCAGACATGTCACCGCTGACATCCGTCCCTCCATAGACCTCTATGGAGTGTCCGTTCAGGTCCGCCTAAAAAACTGACAGGCGGACCTGAACAGATCGCTCATGTGAAAGGGGCCTTATACAGAGGTATATTTAGAGTATAAATGGTTATATTTACCACTCAAGTGGGCAGTCACTCCAATCTTTATTCTTTTAAAGAAGTACATTAGCTAAAGGATCATCAACATCTTACACATTTCTGTGTTTATACTCAAACAATGGGGTTACCAATAATTGTTAATAGTGACAATCTCAAAAAGTAACATATTAGCACAGCTCTATCTCATGGGACTTTTAAGGTGTCACACATACACATAATGATCTATTTGTTAGGAAGTGGTTAACATAATATTAAAAAAGAGAACTTTGTGGACTTTACTGGTACACATGAGATGACACATAAAATGATACAGTCCACTTTATTATATAACTACTTGCCGACCCGCCAATACTTTTACTGTGGCGGGGCTGCAGCTACAAGCACCATGATACTGGTATGTCAATGCCTGTTTCTGGGTTTGGGGTGCCCCCGCCCACCTATTCCCTTATGATTTGACACAGCATAAGTTCATCAACAGATCCCCCTTTCTCCCCCCCTTATCCCCCTTCTCTCCCCCCCTCCTTCTCTCCCCTTCGCTCTCTCCCTCCCCCCTCCTTCTCTGTTTGTGTACAGGGAGGGGCCAGAGCCTTGTGCATTTACAAATTTGTGTATGTGTGGGGCTGACATATATATATACACAGGTGTGTGTGTGTAGGGCTGGGCTGGCATATATACAGGCAGTGGCGGTGCGCCGCCCCCTCTCTCCAGCCACCCACCTTTATGTATCATGAATAGATTCATGCATTGCATTGCATGAATCTATCCATGGCTGCTGTAGCCACCCCCTATTCAGGCATCTGGACCCTTTTCGGACACCGGGCGCCTGAATTACAGCGGTGGGCATGTATTTTTGAAGCGCCTGATTAGAGCCATAATAGGCTTCAAAAAAGGTGAACTGCAAGCGCAGAGCATTGCGCTCGCAGTTCTGCCAGGTGTGTTAGAACAGCGAATGAATATTTGCTTTTCTAACACTGAACCGCGCCTCCGTCAATCAGGAAGTGCGGGTGTGTTACCCGTCACCTGATTGACTAAAATGACAGGCGCTGTGATAGTACGCCTATCAGGAGAAGGAGAGGATAAGTACTGGGCAGACAGCGGGCGTGGGGGTCACAGTGTTAACTTTTAAATGGGCACAGTTGCGGCATTTGATGGGCACAGTGGCTGCACTTGATGGGCACAGTGGCGGTATTTGATGGGCACAGTGGCAGCATTTGATGGGCACAATGGCTGCATTTGATGGGCACAGTGGCTGTGTTTGATGGCACAGTGGCTGCAATTGATGGGCACAGTGACTGCTTTTGATGGGCACAGTGGCTAAAATTGATGGGCACCGTGGCTGCAATGGATGGGCACAGTGACTGCATTTGATGGGCACAGTGGCTGCAATTGATGGGCACAGTGGCTGCAATGGATGGGCACAGTAGCTGCGTTTGATGGGCACAGTGGCTGCAATTGATGGGCACAGTGGCTGCAATTGATGGGCACAGTGGCTGCGTTTAATGGGCACAGTGGCTGCAATTGATGGGCACAGTGGCTGTGTTTGGTGGCACAGTGGCTGAAATTGATGGGCACAGTGAGGCTGCAATTTATGATTTTTTTTCTGAATTTTTCAGTTGGTTTGCGCCCCCCAAAAGCTACCATTGTATACAGGTGTATGTGTGGGGAGGTGGCATTTATACATGTGTGTGGGGGGGCTGACATATATATACAGGGGTGAGGGGGGCTGACATATATACAGGTGTGTGGGGGGGACTGACATATATACAGGTGTGTGGGGGGGACTGACATATATACAGGTGTGTGGGGGGCTGACATATATAGAGGTCTGAGGTGGGCTGACATATATACAGGTGTGTGTGTGGTAGGGGCTAGCATATATACAGGTGTGTGGGGGGGCTGACATGTACACAGGTGTAAGGAAGGCTGACATATATACAGGATTGAGGGGGGCTAAGTGCGTACAGGTGGGGTGGCTGGGGTGCGGATTCGGTAGGATGGCCCGTGGGCAAGCCCTGGGGAATGATGGTGGTCAGGCTCGGGGAGAGGGGGGGCCCAGGCCTAAAGCTGTGTAAGGGGCCCAAACATTTCTGATGGCTGCCCTGACTTAATCCAATCCTTTTCCAATTCTTTATGCACCGATATTAATTTTAATTTACACATTATATTAACTGCCCCTCACTACACTTAACTTTCACTGTCACCTCCCTTTATTTGTAGTTTTCAATCACTACAGTCACATTCCCTCAGCCCCATTCTCCTTAAGTACATAGTTTACCGATTTCACTTCCATTCCATCTATCCAGACTCCAGTCCATTGTTTTGTTAGTCCCCCCCTGTCGCCGCGAGGGACCCCCTTTTTGGTGGTGACACCTTGTACCCTGCGCTTGCTGTGATGTGGATAAGCAGCTCCGCTCTTTCCCCATTATTTACATAAATATACTGCCTAATCGATATTTAAAAAAAAAAAAAATGCTGTTACTATTTATGTCTTTGGTCAATTATACTGTTATTGATTATCTGCTAATCAAATTACAGATACCCTCCTGATGAAGCGGCTTTAGTCCACAAAACTAGTAGAGATGCTATCCGTGATCAACTGTCCCACTGTGATTTTCCCCTTCTGGGGATCATTATCTTGGTGATATACATGGAGTGTTACCATGCTTTTAACCTGTAACCGATTATTTGTCATGCATTCTTTTTTGCATTAATAAACTTCTGTAATATTTTATACATTTGCCTACATATCTGAATTTACCTCTGCCCTACTGTCCAATTGCCCCACTTCTTTGTTGGGGACCAGGCTTCCGATCTCTTATTTCTAATGTTCTGGATGATGGTACAACCTTCTACACATTATTTATTATCATCATTTTTTAGGATTTTAACATTTCAAGAGCAAGTCGTCAGAATATTATGGAAGTTAAGCCAGGTTCTTGCTTCATTTGCATTCCCATAATCCTTTGAGCCTACAGTGAGCCTTGCGCTCTGATTTTCAGGTGTCTGGAACAAGCTGATAACACTACATACATAGAATACCAATCAGCTTTGGGGATACACTTTTCAAATTGTTTGCATAAGTAGCAGTATATTTTTTTGTCTAATTATAACTGGTCGTTTGGCTCCAATTTAGAAACGTATCAAATTAATGGAAACTGAAGGTATAAAAATGCTTAATATTGTGAAACAACATGAAAATGAGTTATCTACAAAGTGGAAGTAGCTCTTATACCTGAAATAGATCCCCAGTCAAACAGGTGCAGAAAAATTGGGCCTCGGGTGTTGGTGGTGCCAGAACACTGTAGCCCCTCACAGTTACTCTTGTTGGGCACAGGAACGGGCCCTGCTGTTAAAAATTATTTCAAAAATTTAAATTACATGCCCCAGTCAAACAGGTGCATAGAAATTGGGCTTCGGGTGTTGGCGGTGCCCTAAACCAAAAATATTGTTGGAAGCTAGCATTAAGATTCAGGAATAGGATAGGGGGCATATGCAGTCTTTAAGGGATCCCAGATCCCTGGCAAATTCAATCAGTTACATCAGCATCAGCAGCTTTATAGCTGCTGATCCAGAACTGATTATCAGAGTCTGTGGACAGGCGCACTCTTTCGTTACAAACCCTCCAGCAGCACTGAATGTCTGTTCAGAAAGCACGCAGGATGCAGGACAGGCCAGTAGCTTGATTGCATATTTGCAGGTTCTGGCCAGTGGTCCATCCTCAAGACCCAGTAACCCAGTGGATGCTCATTTGGAAAGGTCTCCAAGTCTGCTCTTGCCCCTAGATATTCCTGCACCATATAATGCAGACGCTGCCAATGGTTGCTTGAACCTATCAGCCCTGGGGGCTGAAGACTAATGCCCCGTACACACGGTCGGAAACTCCGACCACAAAAGCTCTGCAACTTTACCCTTGTAACGTGGATCAAGAAGGGTTGCCAGCCAGTAATGATCCCTCTTCTTGATACCACGAATCCTAGATTCCTTTCGCAGGCTTTGCAGAATCAGGGAGCCCATGCAGTGTAAGTTTGCAGAGGCATGCGATTCTGAGTCCTCTGGGTCACTAAGGATGACATTGTCAGGAACTACCTCCTCCCAGCCACGTACAACTTCTTGGGTTTCTGGGGACTGAAAACCATCCCTTGAAGACTGCTGCGTGTTATCCTCTACATACATGCTGACACAATCCTCATCCTGTGTGTTTGGTGGCCCTGCAGGAATGCTATCTGCATAACGGGGGCCTTGAGAGGAAACTAGTCTACGCTGAATACACTGTGTGTATATATATATATGCTACACTGTATATATATATATATTAATACACTGCCTGCACTGTATATATATGCTACACTGACTGCACTGTATGTATATATATTTATATATATATATATATATATATATATATACACATTTTTTTTTTTAAACTGCCTACATGCCATTAACTAACCTGTCTAATCTAGCTCAAGTTCTCTCAATCTCCACATTAACACATTACATACAGCTGCCATGCAAGCAGCCTTATATAGTGTGGGGCGTGGACTTAGCCCCTGAACCATGATTGGCCAAAGGCACCCTTTGGCCAATCATGGCTCTCAAAGCAGATCGTGCTGTGTTTGGCCAAAGCATGCAGGTCAGGTGCATGCTTTGGCCAATCAGCAGCCTGCATTTCACTGAAATCCTGCAGTGATTAATGGGGCACTCCGCGGCACTCGGATTTGCTGTGAACGCCCAATATGTTTAGTTCTTCTGCGATCAAACTAACACCCGATGTTCAAATCGAACGCCATCCCTACTGATTAATGTCTATATAGAGCTGCACCAGATTTTGCACTCTCCAGTTTTAGTAAATCAACCCCATTGTGACATGTTTTATTTTTGCTTTTGTTTTTGCTTAACTTTCTCTTGGAAAGCTTGCAGCTGTTTAGTCCTCTTGTGTCAGTAGTTATCAGTTAAAGAACAATGTTCAGGCAGAGAAAGCCAGACAGTGATTGTGCCCATTGGTTTTGGACTAAGAGACCAGTTTTGTGAATTGCTAGCATTCTAAGAGGAAGATAATTCGTTTAGTGCTCTTTATACAGTTTCAGCTATCACATGGGAGCAGATTTTATATATAATACATTTGAGAGCATATAGGGCCTTATTAGTGAGGAAAACACATTTTTTAAGAACGTGTGTCAGCATAGATATGTTTACAGGTCAGTGGATATTTATGGAGAAGTGATCTAGAATAAATCAAGCAACTGTAAAAATTAGATCAGAAAATGGCCATGCATTTTAAATGGAATAATCCACATACAGTATCTCACAAAAGTAAGTACACCCCTCACATTTTTGTAAATATTTTATTATATCTTTTTATGTGACAACACTGAAGAAATTACACTTTTCTACAATTTAAAGTAGTGAATGTACAGCTTTTATAACAGTGTAAATTTGCTGCCCCCTCAAAATAACTCAACACACAGCCATTAATGTCTAAACTGCTGGCAACAAAAGTGAGTACACCCCTAAGTGAAAATGTCCAAATTGTGCCCAGTTAGCCATTTTCCCTCCACAGTGTCATGTGACTCGCTAGTGTTACAAGGTCTCAGGTGTGAATGGGGAGCGGGTGTGTTAAATTTGCTGTTATCGCTCTCACTCTCTCATACTGGTCACTGGAAGTTCAACATGGCACCTCATGACAAAGAACTCCCTGAAGATCTGAAAAAAAAAATTGTTGCTCTACATAAAGATGGCCTAGGCTATAAGATTGCCAAGACCCTGAAACTGAGCTGCAGCACAGTGGCCAAGACCATACAGCAGTTTAACAGGACAGGTTCCACTCAGAACAGGCCTCACGATGGTCGGCCAAAGAAGTTGAGTGCCCATGTTCAGCACCGTATCCAGAGGTTGTCTTTGGAAAATAGACATATGAGTGCTGCCAGCATTGCTACAGAGGTTGAAGGGGTGGGGGGTCAGCCTGTCAGTGCTCAGACCATACGCCACACAGTGCATCAAATTGGTCTGCATGGCTGTCCTCCGAGAAGGAAGCCTCTTCTAAAGATGGTGCACCAGAAAGCCTGCAAACAGTTTGCTGAAGACAAGCAGACTAAGGACATGGATTATTGGAACCATGTCCTGTGGTCTGATGAGACCAAGATCTAATTTTTTGTTTCAGATAATTTCAAGCATGTGTGGCAGCAACCAGGTGAGGAGTACAAAGACAAGTGTGTCTTCTTGCCTACAGTCAAGCATGGTTGTGAAAGTGTCATGGTCTGGGGCTGCATGAGTGCTTCTGGCACTGGGGAGCTACAGTTCATTGAGGGAACCATGAATGCCAACATGTACTGCTACATACTGAAGCAGAGCATGATCCCCTCCCTTCCGAGACTGGGTATACAGGGTAGTATTCCAACATTATAACGACCCCAAACACACCTCCAAGATGACTACTGTCTTGCTAAAGAAGCTGAGGGTAAGGGTGATGGACTGGCCAAGCATGTCTCCAGACCTAAACCCTATTGAGCATCAATTGGGAGGTGGAGGAGCACAAGGTCTCTAACATCCACCAGCTCCGTGATGTTGTCATGGAGGAGTGGAAGAGGACTCCAGTGGCAATCTGTGAAGCACTGGTGAACTCCATGCCCAAGCGGGTTAAGGCAGTGCTGGAAAATAATGGTGGCCACACAAAATATTGACACTTTGGGCCCAATTTGAACATTCTCTATTTTGTTGCCAGCGGTTTAGACATTAATGGCTGTGTGTTGAGTTATTTTGAGGGGACAGCAAATTTACACTGTTATACAAGCTGTACACTCACTACTTTACATTGTAGCAAAGTGTTATGTCTTCAGTGTTGTCACATGAAAAGATATAATAAAATGTTTACAAAAATGTGAGGGGTGTACTCACTTTTGTGAGATGCTGTATGTTTGTACAAATAAAATGTTAAAAGCGCTTTATGAGTTCAACACCACTTATATTAGTGGCAAGTTTCTACATTTTATAACAATTGTGGCTGAGCTATTTTTCTCTTATCCGTAACTATTCTTTTATGCCTTCTTTACTTTGGTGTATAGAGCACAGCCAAATGTGAAATTTGTTTGTTGGCATGGAATTAATTAAGCAGTCTTCATTCATTTCAGCAAAAATTTTAATGGTTTCTATTTATATCTACAGCATACCATGTGATGCATAGGAAGAGTGGGTGAAAAAACTGTGTATTAATAACAGTGCCACTTTTAGACACAATGTAAATGTATTGCGTGTACTTATACCCTCTGTAGGTGATAATGAAATTCTAAGTTAATAATTCTGATGTAGTTGTTTTACCAATAAAAGTAGTAGAACCTTTGCTGCAATTATTTGCCAACCAGCTTTTATAACTATAGTTTTTTCCAATTGGAGCATATTTTGCTTTGCTTTTAGGTTCTTTGAACATCCTTGTCATATTGTGGGTTAATTAAGTCACTGCATGTGTTAAATTTAGAAAATTTGTGTAGAATACTTTAATACAGACAAATATAGAGAGACTGAGGAATTTATGTTCAATCACTGCAGTTGTGTTATTGAAGGTCTTTGCTAGAACATATGAGCTTGACAGCTTGCGATCTTGCTATATAAATATAAAGGTCAATGCTCTGCGGGACGAGCCCCCAAGGCGCACACAGCTAACTATGGTTTTTCAACTTATTTACAGGATTTATCATCTCTGCTTTCCAAAGAATTATTTTGATTATTAACAACAAAAAATGAAAGTCTACTAAAACCACTCAACCGAGAGTTCTACTATTAGAAGCTGTTAATGGAAATTTCAGGGCTACAATTCTATTACAATCATTTAAAAGTAATTATATGTCATAGCTAAAGATGAATTGTTGCTACATTAAGGGAACCTGACATATCTTGTCTAATAGTAAGTCCTGGTTTGTATAAGTTTGACCAGATTTTTGACAGCTTTATAAAAGGCAAAAGAACAAGGTGGGTCAAGGATGACCTCTCGGTATATGAATACCATACAAGTTATAGAAAAATATATAAATCTTTATTACAAAATATCAAATATTTAAAAATTATACAAATAGTAACATGTTTCCATTGAACTGCAACATGGAAGAAAAATACAGGCAATAGTCAAAAACCATTGAAGACTTTCCTACGTGTTTTGCGGTCGTAGCTGCTTCCTCAGGGTTTACAGAATTTGTTAATTTGGTACAATGCCTGGTATCAACAATTTAGGTCTATAAATAAAACATATAAATGTAAATTAGATGCAAATATAGTACATAAAATATGCCCACTTCCTATCCCATAAGACAAAGAGAGGGTCCCAAGTAAGAAAGAAAAATAAAACAAAACACGCCACCAAGCCACCCCACATATAGATTATGTCTTAAAAGTGAGTACACCCCTCACATTTTTGAAAATGTTATTATATTTTTTCATGTGACAACACTGAAGAAATTACACTTTGCTACAATGTAAAGTAGTGAGTGTACAGCTTGTATAACAGTGTAAATTTGCCGTCCCCTCAAAATAACAACAGTCATTTGCCAGAGGGGATGGAGAGACTGAAAGATGCCAGCTATAGTGTTCTAGAACAATAACTGTAACAACCAAAAATTTGTGAGTGTGTATATCAAAAGAGGAAAAAGAAAAACCTCCAGTAACATTGCTACCGCACATATTACATTAGTACAGGAATAGCTAGCATAGCCCAAAAAATATCTACTAAGTCAAACTAATCTCCAAAAATACTTTATGTTACGTTAAAAATCTTTATGACTAATCATGTCAGTATTTCCTTTTTCACTGAAATGTATCTTTTCACAGCTTCCAAAGTAAATGTAACATTGCACATGTTGTAGGTTAATGTCACTTTAGCATCCAGTGCTTGATGATGATTTATTTGACAGGTAGATCTAATATTTGCCTTCGACCTTTTACGGTTTGTGGCCATAGTTTTTTTTTTTTTTGTTGTTGTTGTCCTGCTTTAGAAAAATTATGTTTAGTTTATGTAGCAACACCTTTAGATATCTACTCTTTCAGATTGCATGCATACAAGTCCATTACAGCAATCACCCAACCTTGGCTAATTAGAGGTTTTGCAAAATTAGATCTTAAATAATACTTTTGGCATATATATATGGCATGTAGCATATAATGCAGACACTGCAGACCCTGATCTGTTATCATCTGTTTTTTTTGGGGTTGGTCTTACAACGCTATTCCATGGCATTTGGACAATGTATAAACTGCTGCTCAATTGTTTTCCTTTCACACTTCTAATTGATGTAATTCATTACACTGAAAGGGCTCATCAGCTCTATGTGGCATATACAGAAGCATCTCAAATGAGACCAGCTGTAGCTACCATACATAGTGATGTAAGTGTACATTGTCACTATTAATCACTATCTTCTCCTTCTAAAAGAAGATTTTTGTTGGGCAAGTAGGTGGAAAGACAAATGGTCTATCGCATCCCAGGTTATATATAGAATGAATTTAACAGTAGGCCGTAATGTGCATAAAGCATAGGCCAATACCCCAGAGGGATGCTTGGAGTGAAGATAGACACTTTAGAAGGGTGTATGCATGTAATAGAGTAAATATTTTATTCAAAATATACAAAATATATACAGTGGCGTTGCAATGGGGGTGCGGGGGGTGCGGGCCGCACCCGGGTGACACCCGCCAGAGAGGTGACACCAGGGGCTGGGACTAGGTGGGGGCGGGAGGGCTTAAGTCTCGGGCGCAGTGTGCGAGCATCGAGGGGGCGCCAGTGGGCTGCTACAGTGTCGGCGATCACTAGCATGGAGCGGGGGCGGGAGGGCTTAAGTCTCGGGCGCAGTGTGCGATCGCTAGCATGGAGTATTTGCCAAAATCTCCTGCGGGGTGTCCCTGGGTCTCCAGCGCAGTGATTGCTAAAACTTTAGCAGCTGGTATCTGTCCCAGCCAGCTGCATTAGCAGTGTCCAGAGCGCAGAGCGAAGTTTCATGCAGGTTCCTCCTCTTCTTTTGGCGTGTCTTCTGACAGGACAGGAGGAGGAGCCTGTGAAGGAGATCTCCCGGTGCCGAGGTCCCAGTAACTAATAACCGGTGTTGTGCCGAAAATGTGAGCTCTCGGCTCACATCGGAACTCCGCCTGTCCAGCCCTCTGCACTGCTGTTCCGCCTCCTCTACCCCGAATGCAGATCACACCTCTACTGTCCCCGCCCCCGTGCGCGTCCCCGTCCCCTGTACAATATTATTAGTCCATCTACGTACACATATCTATATCTATTTTTACTCCTTCCATATCTAAATACTCCCTCTATATATATATATAGTACAGTATGATGACTCCTTCCGTTATATATATATATATATATATATATATATATATATATGGAATAATTATATTTTTACATTGTATATATATATATATATATATTATATATATGTGGAACGAGTAATAATATAGTAATATATATATATATATATATATATATATATATATATATATATATTTATTACTATATTATTACTCGTTCCACATTATATATATATATATATATATAACGTGGAAGGAGTAATCATATTGCATATATATATATATATATATATATATATATATATATATATATATATATATATATATATATATATATATATATGGAGTATTTAGATATGGAAGGAGTAAAAATAGATATAGATATGTGTTCGTAGATGGACTAATAATATTGTACAGGGGACGGGGACGCGCACGGGGGCGGGGACAGTAGAAGTGTGATCTGCATTCGGGGTAGAGGAGGCGGAACAGCAGTGCAGAGGGCTGGACAGGCGGAGTTCCGATGTGAGCCGAGAGCCAGGGGAAACCGATATCAAGGGGGAACCGTTTTCGGCACAACACCGGTAAGTCTGTGCTGGGGGCAGGGATCTGAGGATTTGTGCAATCTTTGTATTGGGGGGGGGGTTGTGCTTGTAGGGGGGAATTGACAGGGAGGATTAAATAAGGATTTGTGCTGAGGGTGGCTTGGGTGGGGGAATACCAGAATTTGTGCAAGAAGAGGGATTTAATACTGAAAGGGGTATATGGGGGTCGGGATTTGTGATCAGAGGGGAGATTTGGGGGGGTTCATAAGATCATTTGTGTAAGAAGAAGGGGTTTGGGAGGGATTAAAAGAGGGATTTGTTCTGAGGGGGGGGAGAGATCTGTGCAGGGAGGGGGTCGATGGGGGGATGATTTGTGCTGAGAGGGGGGGTTTGGGGGGTAAAATTATTTGTAGGGGTTTGGGGGGATTTATACTGGGAAGAGGGATATGGGTGGCATTTGGCGCTGAGAGAGGGGATTTGTGCTGAAAGTGGGAATATAAGGGTGATGAATTGTGTTTAGAGGGGGGATTTGTGCTGAAAGGGGGTATATGGGGGGAGGATGTTTGTTAAGAGGGGGAATATTGGGGGGGGATTTGTGAGGAGAGGGGGGATGAGGGAAGGAGAAAGAGTAATTGTGCTAGATGGGGGTGATGGTCACTCTGCACATAGTTCTTTAGACGATGGGGGGGGGGGGGTGACACCATGTTTTACGGCACCAGGTGACACCAATCCTAGTGACGCCACTGAATATATACAGGGAATGCTCAGTGAGGCATGGTATGTTTACATACAAGGAATAGAATCAATTGATACAGTTAATAGCATGTCAACAGCAAAAACATACAAAACATTGTGACAATGATAAGAACTTGCTTGGTACATATGGTAAGGAAGATGCCAACATGTTTCGGACTTTGGTCCTTTATCAAGGCAACTAGATATCCTTTAGATTCTCATCTAGGTGTATGAGGAATCATAAGGTTAGTATCAATAAGATATAGCGTGTTTATACTGTCAAAATATACATTGCTAAGTACAGCTAGTGTGATAGGTAAGTTGTCAAAGGGATACTCACATGTCCTGCCAATGTTTGTTTGTATGCCACAAGGGGGAGCCACTGAGCGTGGTGTCGAGAAGTATCAAGGGGGTATGTGGAGTAAAAACAAGATGAACTTGACCACATAATGTGGAGAGCTTGCTGGGGAACCCTCACAGGCTACAAGGTCCAAAGTACAGGGCTGGGGCGGGGGGCCCGGGTCCTGTATCAGGCAAGGTGAGCCAAACAGTGTGTCACTGTAGAAATAGAGTATAGGAGAGTAATGAGAAAGGGTGTCTAGAAATACAATGTATGGCCAAACAAGAAAGCCATGTATTTACCTGGGTGGAGGGCGTTGACAGTGAATAACAGGTCATCTCTAGACGGTCAGCAGCGTATACTGAGGCCAGAGTGTAAGAGGTATTAATAGGGTCAGATAATGGAAATCAGCTGAATGGGGGTGTGGGTGTTCAGCTGAAAGGCATTGCGCTGATTGGCTAGTATGTCTGTGGGAAGAAAGGCGCCAAAAGCGCCAAAGTATACTTCCTGTTGTGGACCTCTGACGGGGCGGCGCCGGGCGTGGCCGCGTCATGGCGGCGGGGTCACGTCCGGCGTCGTGACGTCACCGACGCGGGAAAGGAGCCGCCGACATCCTGGTGCGCTCCAAGTTGGAGCGCAAACAGGAAGCGGACGTGGTGTAGAGTCCGAATAGACGGCGGACGTGTGGCGCATGCGCAGAAACACAATCGCGCATGCTTGCCAGGTCTTACCCGCGCCGGGTAGTGTAGTGAGGGGAAGCAAGCTAAGTAGATGGATGTAAATCAATGTAGAGGCATAATGGCAAAATAGGCAGGGGAGAACAAGTGGGTAACTGACATGACAATAAATATTGCATATTACAATATTGAGTAGTATATGGCATATAGGCATTGGATTAAAGGGACAGGCACATGATTACACATACACAGTATATAATACATATGATACATATGGATAACAGAAATTTATGTGGGTGCTTATCGTGGGGGACCAGACTATAAATCTAATTCGCAAATTCCAGTCTCAAAACCCTCAAGATAAGGTTTAAAATTGAAAGCCTCATTGAGGCCGGGGGGTGAGGTGGCATTCAGATGGAAAATCCATCGCAGTTCGCTCTGTAGGAGCGCTTTATTATAATCACCCCCTCGAGTTGGAGGTGGAATATGATCTAAAGCTTTGAACGAAATTTTTGGGGTGGTATCTGGATGAACAATAGAAGAATGTCGTCCCAATGGTAAATCGGGATCTCTTTGGTTTATGCTGGTGATATGGCCATATATTAGTTTCCAGAATGGTAGTTTGGTCTTACCCACGTAGAAGCACCCACATTCACATTCCAAAAGGTAGACAATACCGATTGAACGGCAGTTTACATAATGTTTGGGAAAAAGACGTTGACCATTAGGTAAAACATTGTGTAGGTTAGATTTGGGTAGATATTTGCAATAATTGCAATTGCCACATGGGAATGTACCCTTAAGTTGTCTCTGGGATTTATTACTACTTTTGTATTCACTAGTAATGAGTTTATCACGGAGAGATGGAGCACGTCGATAAGTGATCAAGGGTTTGGGCGGAACAAAGGGGGAAAGTGTCCTGTCTGTAGAGATGATGTGCCAGTGTTTCGAGAGTATTTGAGTAATTTCGTTGTGTTGTTGGCAGTAATTCGTAATGATTCTAAGAGGTGGTTGTGTGGATGGCCCACTGGTTTTGGGGGTAAGTAGAGCAGAGCGTGGTTTGGATTTCGCTTTTTTGTATGCATTTTTGAGGACGCTGTTTTTGTAACCACGTGCGCGAAGTCTGTCCCTCAGTACGGAGGCATCGTGTTCAAAGGAGGTATCCGTCGAGCAGTTTCGTCGAGCACGTAAATATTGGGCAAAGGGAATGGATTTAAGTAGAGGCTGGGGATGGAAGCTAGAGGCCGCAAGGATGGTATTGCCAGCAGTTGGTTTGCGGAACAGTTGGCTTTGTAGTTTTCCATGTCTGTCCTTGCTAAGCGTAAGATCAAGGAAAGAGATGGAACTGTAGCTGTAAGTCATTGTAAATTTTAAGTTGAGGGAATTCGACGTATTCAAATATACAAGAAAGTGTTGTAAAATATCGATGGGGCCTTGCCATAGAATCAAAATATTGTCTATATAGCGACGAAAAGAGGCTATATGTTTGGTAAAGGTGCTGGCAGTATCAGTTCTGAATAGGTCACGTTCCCACTCCCCCAGGTACAGATTGGCGTACGCCGGTGCGCAACAAGTGCCCATGGCGACGCCCTGTACCTGGAGGTAGTGGGAACCATTGAAGGAGAAAAAATTGTGAGTTAAAATGAATTTGAGTGCTCTGATAATGAAAAGAGACAACTCGTGGGAGTATAGATTAGCATTAGAAAGAGTGTGTTGGATGGCTGTGAGTCCTAGGGAGTGGGGTATAGAACTGTAAAGGGCCTCGACGTCGATGGCGACCAGGACAGTGTCGGCATCGACGTGGAGGTCCGATAGGCCTTGGAGTAAATGTGTGGTATCACGTATGTATGAAGGTAATGCCTGTACTAAAGGCTGGAGTAATTTATCTATATAACGGCTCAGGTTGTCCGTAAGGCAGCCCCGTCCGGAGACGATGGGTCTGCCTGGTGGTCTGGGAAGGTTTTTATGTACCTTAGGTAAGGCATAGAAAGTTGCCTCTCTCGGAAATTTGGTCCTAATATAGTCTGAAGTAGATTTGTCAATGATGTGTTGTCTGGAAGCATCATCAACAAGAGTATATAGTTCCTGTTGGAACAACCTGATTGATGTACTGGAAATTGTGGCATACCATTCACGATTACGTAATATGTTGAGACACATCTCAAGGTAGTCTACTTTGTCTAGGACAACAATGTTTCCACCCTTGTCCGCCGGTTTGATCACTATAGATGAATTCGTTTTTAAGTCTTGTAAGGCTAGGTGTTTATTGTATGTAAAGTTTTTATTTTTGGGATGGGTAGGGGAGGTTTTAAGGTGTCGTATTTCGTTGGTCACTGACTGTAAAAATAGTGCGGCACGTGGGTTAGTACTAGGTGAGGGAAAGAAACTTGATTTTTTCTTGAGGGAAATGTGGTGAGAAGGATGTAAATTGTGGGGGGGAATCTCATCCTCAAAATTGTTGAGGAGATTTTCAAGATCAATGGTGTCAATCAAATCTGGTGGATTATTCTCCTCGAGGAGTTCAATAAGCTGCTGGAGGGCAGTGGTTTCTGTGGCAGTATGCAAAGCATTGTCAGAAAAGGGGTTGGGGGTGTACATGCTGTGCAGGAGTAACTTGCGGATAAAGAGGTGTATATCTTTTATGGCTGTAAATTTATCAAGCTGTGAGATTGGACAAAAAGTGAGTCCCTTTTCAAGGACTGAAATTTCATGACGAGTGAGTATGTGAGAAGAAAGGTTAATGATATTATTGGAAGAGGCTGTTAGCGTGTTGGTCGTTTGGATTTTGGATTTTGGGAGATTTGTTGTTGGTATGTGTGAAGTGAGGTTCGCATTTTGTCTAAAAAATCTGCATTCTGAGATGCGGAAGGTAGAGAGTGCGATCTATGTGTCTTGGCATTAGAGGGGGCTACCGGCGAGTCCCCAAGGGGGGAGGCGCCGGGAGTCCCCTCCATGTCAGACACATCGTCACTCGAAAAATTGGGTGTGCGTCCACGTTTGGGTTTACGTGAACCCAAAGGGAGATTGGGTTTGTGGGGTGGGTGGGCAGAGGTGTGAGTCTTGTCAGTGGTGGAACGAGAACTAGGTGCCCTAGGGCCGGGTCGTGTGGACATATTGGAGCGATTTGTGCGGTTAGTGTCGTTCCATTTGTATGCACGTTCTTCGTGAAAAGCTTTCTTGTCACGAAAGAAAAAAATTGTTCTAATGAACTTATGAAATTACTCATTGTTGAATATGAATCTCAGATGACTGCCTTAGATGCTAAACTCAAGCTGATTAACACACAGCTCGAGCAATTCCAGACACACCCCCTATATATCTCACTTGATGAACAGCTAAAAACTCGTTTTGATAAGTTTAACCATGAGATTCTTGCGCAGAAGGATAAAAAATTCTTTCGTGACAAGAAAGCTTTTCACGAAGAACGTGCATACAAATGGAACGACACTAACCGCACAAATCGCTCCAATATGTCCACACGACCCGGCCCTAGGGCACCTAGTTCTAGTTCCACCACTGACAAGACTCACACCTCTGCCCACCCACCCCACAAACCCAATCTCCCTTTGGGTTCACGTAAACCCAAACGTGGACGCACACCCAATTTTTCGAGTGACGATGTGTCTGACATGGAGGGGACTCCCGGCGCCTCCCCCCTTGGGGACTCGCCGGTAGCCCCCTCTAATGCCAAGACACATAGATCGCACTCTCTACCTTCCGCATCTCAGAATGCAGATTTTTTAGACAAAATGCGAACCTCACTTCACACATACCAACAACAAATCTCCCAAAATCCAAAATCCAAACGACCAACACGCTAACAGCCTCTTCCAATAATATCATTAACCTTTTTTTCTCACATACTCACTCGTCATGAAATTTCAGTCCTTGAAAAGGGACTCACTTTTTGTCCAATCTCACAGCTTGATAAATTTACAGCCATAAAAGATATACACCTCTTTATCCGCAAGTTACTCCTGCACAGCATGTACACCCCCAACCCCTTTTCTGACAATGCTTTGCATACTGCCACAGAAACCACTGCCCTCCAGCAGCTTATTGAACTCCTCGAGGAGAATAATCCACCAGATTTGATTGACACCATTGATCTTGAAAATCTCCTCAACAATTTTGAGGATGAGATTCCCCCCCACAATTTACATCCTTCTCACCACATTTCCCTCAAGAAAAAATCAAGTTTCTTTCCCTCACCTAGTACTAACCCACGTGCCGCACTATTTTTACAGTCAGTGACCAACGAAATACGACACCTTAAAACCTCCCCTACCCATCCCAAAAATAAAAACTTTACATACAATCAACACCTAGCCTTACAAGACTTAAAAACTAATTCATCCATAGTGATCAAACCGGCGGACAAGGGTGGAAACATTGTTGTCCTAGACAAAGTAGACTACCTTGAGATGTGTCTCAACATATTACGTAATCGTGAATGGTATGCCACAATTTCCAGTACATCAATCAGGTTGTTCCAACAGGAACTATATACTCTTGTTGATGATGCTTCCAGACAACACATCATTGACAAATCTACTTCAGACTATATTAGGACCAAATTTCCGAGAGAGGCAACTTTCTATGCCTTACCTAAGGTACATAAAAACCTTCCCAGACCACCAGGCAGACCCATCGTCTCCGGACGGGGCTGCCTTACGGACAACCTGAGCCGTTATATAGATAAATTACTCCAGCCTTTAGTACAGGCATTACCTTCATACATACGTGATACCACACATTTACTCCAAGGCCTATCGGACCTCCACGTCGATGCCGACACTGTCCTGGTCGCCATCGACGTCGAGGCCCTTTACAGTTCTATACCCCACTCCCTAGGACTCACAGCCATCCAACACACTCTTTCTAATGCTAATCTATACTCCCACGAGTTGTCTCTTTTCATTATCAGAGCACTCAAATTCATTTTAACTCACAATTTTTTCTCCTTCAATGGTTCCCACTACCTCCAGGTACAGGGCGTCGCCATGGGCACTTGTTGCGCACCGGCGTACGCCAATCTGTACCTGGGGGAGTGGGAACGTGACCTATTCAGAACTGATACTGCCAGCACCTTTACCAAACATATAGCCTCTTTTCGTCGCTATATAGACGATATTTTGATTCTATGGCAAGGCCCCATCGATACTCTACAACACTTTCTTGTATATTTGAATACGTCGAACTCCCTTAACTTAAAATTTACAATGACTTACAGTTATAGTTCCATCTCTTTCCTTGATCTTACGCTTAGCAAGGACAGACATGGAAAACTACAAAGCCAACTGTTCCGCAAACCAACTGCTGGCAATACCATCCTTGCGGCCTCTAGCTTCCATCCCCAGCCTCTACTTAAATCCATTCCCTTTGCCCAATATTTACGTGCTCGACGAAACTGCTCGACGGATACCTCCTTTGAACACGAGGCCTCCGTACTGAGGGACAGACTTCGCGCACGTGGTTACAAGAACAGCGTCCTCAAAAACGCATACAAAAAAGCGAAATCCAAACCACGCTCTGCTCTACTTACCCCCAAAACCAGTGGGCCATCCACACAACCACCTCTTAGAATCATTACGAATTACTGCCAACAACACAACGAAATTACTCAAATACTCTCGAAACACTGGCACATCATCTCTACAGACAGGACACTTTCCCCCTTTGTTCCGCCCAAACCCTTGATCACTTATCGACGTGCTCCATCTCTCCGTGATAAACTCATTACTAGTGAATACAAAAGTAGTAATAAATCCCAGAGACAACTTAAGGGTACATTCCCATGTGGCAATTGCAATTATTGCAAATATCTACCCAAATCTAACCTACACAATGTTTTACCTAATGGTCAACGTCTTTTTCCCAAACATTATGTAAACTGCCGTTCAATCGGTATTGTCTACCTTTTGGAATGTGAATGTGGGTGCTTCTACGTGGGTAAGACCAAACTACCATTCTGGAAACGAATATATGGCCATATCACCAGCATAAACCAAAGAGATCCCGATTTACCATTGGGACGACATTCTTCTATTGTTCATCCAGATACCACCCCAAAAATTTCGTTCAAAGCTTTAGATCATATTCCACCTCCAACTCGAGGGGGTGATTATAATAAAGCGCTCCTACAGAGCGAACTCCGATGGATTTTCCATCTGAATGCCACCTCACCCCCCGGCCTCAATGAGGCTTTCAATTTTAAACCTTATCTTGAGGGTTTTGAGACTGGAATTTGCGAATTAGATTTATAGTCTGGTCCCCCACGATAAGCACCCACATAAATTTCTGTTATCCATATGTATCATATGTATTATATACTGTGTATGTGTAATCATGTGCCTGTCCCTTTAATCCAATGCCTATATGCCATATACTACTCAATATTGTAATATGCAATATTTATTGTCATGTCAGTTACCCACTTGTTCTCCCCTGCCTATTTTGCCATTATGCCTCTACATTGATTTACATCCATCTACTTAGCCTGCTTCCCCTCACTACACTACCCGGCGCGGGTAAGACCTGGCAAGCATGCGCGATTGTGTTTCTGCGCATGCGCCACACGTCCGCCGTCTATTCGGACTCTACACCACGTCCGCTTCCTGTTTGCGCTCCAACTTGGAGCGCACCAGGATGTCGGCGGCTCCTTTCCCGCGTCGGTGACGTCACGACGCCGGACGTGACCCCGCCGCCATGACGCGGCCACGCCCGTCGCCGCCCCGTCAGAGGTCCACAACAGGAAGTATACTTTGGCGCTTTTGGCGCCTTTCTTCCCACAGACATACTAGCCAATCAGCGCAATGCCTTTCAGCTGAACACCCACACCCCCATTCAGCTGATTTCCATTATCTGACCCTATTAATACCTCTTACACTCTGGCCTCAGTATACGCTGCTGACCGTCTAGAGATGACCTGTTATTCACTGTCAACGCCCTCCACCCAGGTAAATACATGGCTTTCTTGTTTGGCCATACATTGTATTTCTAGACACCCTTTCTCATTACTCTCCTATACTCTATTTCTACAGTGACACACTGTTTGGCTCACCTTGCCTGATACAGGACCCGGGCCCCCCGCCCCAGCCCTGTACTTTGGACCTTGTAGCCTGTGAGGGTTCCCCAGCAAGCTCTCCACATTATGTGGTCAAGTTCATCTTGTTTTTACTCCACATACCCCCTTGATACTTCTCGACACCACGCTCAGTGGCTCCCCCTTGTGGCATACAAACAAACATTGGCAGGACATGTAAGTATCCCTTTGACAACTTACCTATCACACTAGCTGTACTTAGCAATGTATATTTTGACAGTATAAACACGCTATATCTTATTGATACTAACCCTATGATTCCTCATACACCTAGATGAGAATCTAAAGGATATCTAGTTGCCTTGATAAAGGACCAAAGTCCGAAACATGTTGGCATCTTCCTTACCATATGTACCAAGCAAGTTCTTATCATTGTCACAATGTTTTGTATGTTTTTGCTGTTGACATGCTATTAACTGTATCAATTGATTCTATTCCTTGTATGTAAACATACCATGCCTCACTGAGCATTCCCTGTATATATTTTGTATATTTTGAATAAAATATTTACTCTATTACATGCATACACCCTTCTAAAGTGTCTATCTTCACTCCAAGCATCCCTCTGGGGTATTGGCCTATGCTTTATGCACATTACGGCCTACTGTTAAATTCATTCTATATATAACCTGGGATGCGATAGACCATTTGTCTTTCCACCTACTTGCCCAACAAAAATCTTCTTTTTCATTATTTTGATGGTTACCCCATCTAAATCCCCTACCTGGCAAGTTTAGGTGATACCTTACCCTTTCATTACCCTATGATTAGGTACACCCCTCCTATATAGACTTCTGAAACAAATAACCACATTTTCCTATACTGTGTACCTATATATTTTATACAGTCATTTATCATTGCTATTGTATCTTATTTTCCTACTCTGTCCTAAATATGGCTTTATATCTTGGAGACGAATGGGACACACGCATGTCTAACACCATGCACCACTTTGAGTCTAATGAGTATGTTCAGTCACAACTCAAGTATACTTTTCTAAACCTTACACACACAGTCCAAAAGAAAGCCTCTCTCTTCTGGCATATCAAATCTTTCAAAGAATATATTGCCCATGGCATTAACCCCTTTGGCCTCCGGGTACAAATTTTTCCTACTTTTCAGGACATCCGCCCGGACTTCAAAGTCTCATGGGAGAATGTCCTGAAAAATTGTTCTAATGAACTTATGAAATTACTCATTGTTGAATATGAATCTCAGATGACTGCCTTAGATGCTAAACTCGAGCTGATTAACACACAGCTCGAGCAATTCCAGACACACCCCCTATATATCTCACTTGATGAACAGCTAAAAACTCGTTTTGATAAGTTTAACCATGAGATTCTTGCGCAGAAGGATAAAAAATTCTTTCGTGACAAGAAAGCTTTTCACGAAGAACGTGCATACAAATGGAACGACACTAACCGCACAAATCGCTCCAATATGTCCACACGACCCGGCCCTAGGGCACCTAGTTCTCGTTCCACCACTGACAAGACTCACACCTCTGCCCACCCACCCCAC